>JBBPDE010036147.1:0-10198 GCA_037974605.1 Nannopetersius ansorgii
ACTTAAGGAAACAAGTAAAGTTAAGCAGTGAACAGTTATGGACACTCATAGTATTGTTCTGTTGAACTGAGAACAAACGGCGCTACCAGAGAAATATTACTAAACGGGCTCCGGTTGCTACTCGCTAACAAGAAGCACCGTGTAGCTTCGCCTGGGTCCTAATGCCCACCTGCTACCTACAGCAGCTTCAACAGCCAGCAGACTATTTTAATTTAATCATGATATCTAGACTTATTATTGTATGAAATTTTGGTTGTATAGTATAATAATTACTGTATATTTAGTGTGGTTTGGGATCATTTTCAGGGGCCTTCAGACCCCCCAAAATAGACCTAACGATGTCCATGATAAGGATGGTACATGGGTGAAACTTAAAGAAAATAACAATTCTTCCAACAATGTGGAATGGAAGTGTTAGTCATCACACATTATGAAAAGCTTGTGGTGCTCAAGTTGAGTGAGTGTTACCACTGTGCTGGAGAATGAGTGGCAGTTAATTAGTGTGTATAGAGGCAGAACACTCGCGTCAGCCTTAGCTAATGACACTGGTTCCTCTCTCAGCTGTGATGATGACAGGCCTAATAAGGGAAACGGGATTGTAAGAAGGTGGATCATTTTTTTCTCTGACTTTTAACACCCAGACAACAAAATGCTGCATTAGCTGAAGTTATAGAGGCCATTAAAAGTGTGGTCAAGAATCTGTAAAGCCATTTTGCCACAAATTCTGTAAATACTGCCTTTTAGGTTACTACTAATCAATCGGAACTGCAGAGCTTAACACCTTTTCATAGCAGCCATAAAATGCCATTTCTGTCTGTTTTTTTCTTTTGCTAAGTTTTTATCCTTTTTTCCTCCTTTTTCTACTTTTCTTTAACCACGTTGGCAGAATATATTTCAGTGGAATGTATGTGATGTACATAACAAATGATTTCTAACATTCATAAATGTGTTTTATTGTGTTCCAAAGCTGTTTTACATTATAGCAATTAGAATAGTATACAGTATTTGAAATCAGGGAAGCTCCAGATGTCTCAGCCCTCATTAACTGTTCACAAACAGAGAATGTTCATATACCGTTTTGTATAATTGAATTTGTTTAACTGGCAGAATATCCACTAAGAGACCAGAGGCTACTGTTTCCCCCGTCCACATCATTCAACTCCTGAGCTAATCGCCACACCCTTCATTAGCTGCCGTTTAAACGGATGTCTGGATTGCCATTACTCTTAGTAATGTTCTGCAGAAACAGTGTGAAGCTAAACCATTTAGAGTATTTCACAGAGCACTGAGCATTCACTGAATATGCCGTCACCCAGAAATGGGCATGGCTGCCTAACATAATTGTCTATATAAATTTAGACAGCTAATGTATGAAAAAACCTATAGCACAAAACTGGTGCACAGTTAGAAACTGTAGCTCATCAGCCCTTCATCAGGGGTTTTCACATCACAGAGGCACTCTTGGCTGGATATTGTAGGGTGGAGGGCAATTCTGAAACTGCCAGTGACACCGACAACTCTTTCTGTACTTGAAATACTGATAGCGGTGCCACACACTACAATGCAACTATATGCCTGAGTCACAGCTGTGTTCCTGCTCAAAGACAACAGTGTGCTACTGTAAAAATAATTTACTGTAAAATGCTAGTACTTTTTATAGTGTTGTCAGTAAGGGTAGACCTACTGAATTTAGCAGCTTCTCTTATTAAAATAACTGCTAGCAAAGGCTGAAAAAGAGATTTGTGTGTGTGTGTGTGTGTGTGTGTGTGTGTGTGTGATCTACATATTCTCTTGTCACCTGTGCTTTTTCTTTGATTTCTCCCTCTTGAGGAACAGTATGCCTTCATTTGTTCTGCAGAGCTGAGTGATATTAGACTCAGCACATTCCCCAAATATCAGGAAAGTTCATCCTCCACTTGACCTTTCCAACTAAGACCAGGCAGCATGTGTCTCAATCAGAAGTGATTGTGAATTCATGGATGCAGTGAGAGGGAGAGATGTATGCCCCCTGTCTTGCTCCTGTGAATTTTTGTGTTAGTTTTATGAAGACAGTGTGATCCTACACGAGTCTTTTCATCCTGAGATGAAGCGTTGGCAGTTATTGCCCTTTTATTATCTGAATACAATTTAGTGCTGTGTTTTACACTGCTTGAGGGTAAGATTTAGGTCATGAACACTTGATTCATAAAAGCCTTACTAAAAAGACCTTTAGTTCTTATGAGGCTAATTTATTACTAGAAGGCTATCTCATATATATTTAGGCATTGTGAAATACCTAAATGGCCACATGCTTGTGTTTCTTATGAAGTTTCTTTCATTAAACTAACTCTTTAGACAGTATCAGAAACCACACATACATTGCTACAAATCAAAATGTAAAAAATGGGTTGTTTGCACCAATTTCATAGAACCATCTGTTTTAACCATATTCATTAAATTGGTCACAGAAGAATCCCTTCAGAACTTCAGAAACTTCAGAAACCCAAAATGGGTTTTCCCACCCACAGAAGGCCTGAATGTCTCGGGGAACTTTTATTCTACATAATCATGTTGGCATTTAAAAATCAGTTAGTACTGCAGTACCGTTACTAGGTTTTGTCTGGAATCAAGAATAAAAAACATAATTATCATAATAAAAAAAAAACAGAAGAATCAGTCTCATCTTGACCAAATGTTATTGGGAAAATTTCACTCTAGGCCTGCTGAATGTTCTAGATACATCACTGATTTTCAATATGAGCATCCTGGTCATTGAGTTTTTTGCCTGATGGTAAACAGCAGCAGCTTGATGTTAGAAATATAAATTGAAGAAAACAGTCTATATGGAAGAATATACTATTACATGTCTGTTTTAGTTGACCCTGTTTAATCTAAAATGGCAAAAAAAGTGTATATATTCTATGCTGCTAGCCTAGCAAAGAACTACAGTCTCTCCACAGAAATAAACATTGTCTTAGAAGTGTGTTTCTGTCTTTTTTATTTTGACAGTTTTGATTTTTGTGGTCTGTGGTCATCAGCACTTGACTAAAACCTAGAAACAATTCTGCATCAAAGAAGAATCCAGTCTGAACTCATCCATTCTTTAACGGATAACACAGATACAGAAATAGCACACAGTGCCCTGAAAAAACAAAGTAATCCCAAAGAACAGCTACGGATGAAAATGATCTCTTCACCTGGGAGGACAAGAGGCCCATTTAAAAGGCTTTAGAGCGCTCGCAGGAAAGTTCAAGGCTCCAACTAAGTAGACAAATTGCCATCTATTTTTGAGTTTATGTGCATTTTTTTTCACTGTAAAGCAGTAGGATGAAATACAAAGTTTCCTTCTTTCCTCAAACAGGGTGGATTAACTAAGACATGTTTGCTGTCATGTTTTTTGCACTGGAGCAAAGAGACCAATGTAGCTATGAGGATTGGAAGCTTGAGGAAGCCATGCAGTAATGAATGCTCAATGATTAGCTGTTGAATAACAGTCTCAAAAAGGTCTGTTTATGTGTTTTTGACACAGTATGGCATGCTGTGAACTGTAAGAATGAATATCACAGCAGCCGAGGGACTGCTTGAAGCCACATAAACAGGTCTATGTGAGAGCAGCTTTTACCTGAGATGTGAGTGCATGTGTTAATATGGAAATTACTTCTCGAATTTATTTCCATCCTTTGTGCTACTTGTGCATTCAGTGGAGCTCAGTGGGTTCTTTGCCGTTATCTTCGGATAATGATCAGAGCGGGAAAAGGTCGTTTCAAGCTGTGAAGACCGGCGGTGTGACTTCGTGAGGTTAGATGGGTTCCTGAGAATTCCTGTAATAAACTCAGAGTGGTTCTTTCTGACACTGATCGTGATCTGATCCCTGATTTGCAATGCAGATTTATCAGCAAGTTGAAGTGCGGGAGCTTGCTTGCTGGATGGAAGGCACTATATGTGAGTTTGCTTGCATCAGAGTGTATAGTCAGTGGGTTTGTGAGGGTAATGACTTGCACAAACTACATGAATCTCAAAGTTGTCTTCAGGAATCTTGAAGTTGTTCTGGTTGGCACGTTACATGACTGATCAGCGGCAGGGGGTCACATATCACAAGATCTTTCACCAGGAGGGCTCTCTCTCTCTCTGTTTACCAAATGACATTTTGTCACAAAAACACCAAGTGATAAGCGGAGGGAGTCAGTAAGACGTAAGAATCAAGCAAGTTTTCCTTCCATGTTTTTGTTGTGAAAAAACAAGGAAGGAAAAGAAAAGAATATGAAAATGTAAAAAGTAAAACTCCTCACCCCTTAATGGCTGAAGCTCTTCATTGCATTTATCACAACACACTTCACACTATAGGATTCGGTCCAGATATTCAGCACACTAGATACACTAGATCTAGATCACACTAGACACACTAGATATCTGTTGGGTTTTGTTGGTGAAACTCTGAAATGGTATCTTGGAACACATGGGCTGCATCCGAAATTGTATACTACTTGAGTAGGTACTACATTTGAATTAGAACGTACTGCTCTACCGTTAAAACAGTACATTCTATATAGTATGAATGAGGGCAGTATGAATGGCTGTGTTGATGTTATCACGTGTCATGTGTCGTCACAAGAGCGCATTATTTTACAGAGGATATTTACTCACAAGTGTAATTTAACCACAACGAACCTGTTATCTAACGTTTTCCTTAAGGAACTTACACTTGAAAAGAGCCGTGTCTCAGTTTTACGCCATTTTTCGAATATGACGCCGCCTCTCCCGCTGCCTTATGGGATAGTGCAGTGCCCATCGAAAGCCTACTACAGAATTCGGCTGGAAGCAGTAGGTCATCTGGGTACTTCTCGTCTACTGTTTTTCCAATACTATGAATTCGGACATACTACTCGCCTTGCATACTGCTTTCGCATACTATATAGTAAGGAAGTTTGCGATTTCGGATGTAGCCACAGTTTGTGAGCTCCAGGCAATCAAAGAGTTGCCTTTGATTTTGATTTTTTTGTTTGCAGTTTCCAAAAACTGTTGACAGGTGGAAAATCAGGGCTAAAATGGTGTAGCGTGAGCTTAATTTAAGCCAATTATAAATAAATATTTAAAAAATAATAATATGTTAAAGCTACAGAAATATCAAACAAATTGTGGTTTGTTAGACAAGAGTGACCTCCTTTCATTATTTTATGTGACTGTGTGCCAAGAAGTTTGAGTTTATGGAGTGACAGACTCCAGGTTAGAACAAATAAAAAAGAGCACCACAGAAAATTATTTTTCTATGAAAAAATTTGTGTTGCTACAACGGTCTAAGACTGGAAGTCCTAAGAAAAAGCATCCTGAAGAGGCCATGCTCCTCTTGTCCTGCAAATTCAGAGCAAAGAGTAAATAAGCAATTGAGAGAGTAATTCAGTTAAAAGAAGGCTTCCGTTTGTGTTTGAAATGTGACTATAGCTAGTGATGGCTCATGTCACTCTGACTATAGCAGGAGCTCAGAAACACACT
Organism: Nannopetersius ansorgii; assembly: GCA_037974605.1. Lineage (NCBI taxonomy): Eukaryota > Metazoa > Chordata > Actinopteri > Characiformes > Alestidae > Nannopetersius > Nannopetersius ansorgii. Next base: position 5,470 of record JBBPDE010036147.1, read on the forward strand.
CTCAGATATGACATCAGGTGAAACAGCTGGACAAGGTACGAACAGACAATTATATCATAACTGGAATCTCTTTCAGCCGCAATATAGCTTCTGCTCCATTTACATATCGTCGCTGTCGGACGGAAACCTCGTATGTCCAAAACTGCTATTTTTCAGGAAACTGAAAAAATGATTTATGTTCTAAATAAATGGATACTGTGTCATCAAAATTGGTATAACATCTTAATATATGATTATATAACTGTGTGTAAGGTTGTATTGCCAATATTTTTGCAAAATCTTTCTTAAATGGATATGGACATAGGAGTTTGTGCCATTACTGATTTTAGCGGTCGCGTTGCGTCTAGACGGAGCTTCTGTACATTACTGTACATGTATCGAGATAAATTAACAGACTACAACACTTTATTAAAGCCTACAGCTTGTCTAACACGGTTGATTAGCCTTTGTTCACTCAAAACTTGGACAAACATAACAGAAGCCTGACAAAACTGACAAACACTTTTCATTGATTAATAATTAAAAAATTTTATAGACCCACATGGAGCCTGACCAATAGTATCGATTCATGGAAAAAACAACAAAGACCAAAAGTGAAGTTACGAGGTTTCTGCCCGACAGCAACAATATACAGCATTTAGTAGACGCTTTTATCCAAGGTGACTTCCGTTCCCTAACTACAGGGGGCAGTCTCCCTGGAGCAACTTGGTCAGTGGTGGTATGCTGAATGTAGGGTTTGAACCCATGAGGCAAGAATCCAATCCACTAGTTCCTTTGCTGGCACCCCAGCAGTGGCACCTCCTGAAAAAAGCCCTAGAGGTGGCCAGTGGGGGCCACAGCAAATCTTAAATCCATAATGAAATTTAATAATAATATTGATTCTGATAAATCTATATCCATTTAATCCTCAGCAAATTGACAGTGCATATTCAGTATTAGTTGTTAGCTTTGCTAACTTTCCCGCTTAGCAATGCAGGTTTGAATTCAACAATAATAAAAACTTGATCAGTAATGCTAAGTTGAGTTTTAAGAATTAACTGAATATATGAATGTATTTCCATGGAAAATTCATGATTGTATGATATACATACCAGATAGAAGGTTTAGAAACGCAGATATGTCTTCCAAGCGTCTTTCAAATCTTTAGCTGCCACTAGTTAGCAATGTCAAAGGGAAAGGGGGGTAGGTGGAGGGGGGATGGAAGCTATAAGGGCTTCCATGAGATGAAAAATCTGTGCTGGATTCCCTTACATGTACTTATACAGTGCAAATACTTGGACCATGCACTGATGTATGTTAATATAACTTTAATGATATTATAAATTTTCTGAACCTAAAGGCTTCACTTGTAGATTTAATTTTATGGCTTTTACGGCGCTTCTGGGCCGTGGATGCTGGCCAAAAAATGGCCTCTTTTTGCACTGAAGCTACAAGGCTAATGTAGCCAACAAATAACTAATATCCCACCAGTACAAGTGTGTGTGGCGTAATCATCACACACTCTCCTCAAACTGCATTTGGCAGTCGAGTATTTTCAACATTACTTGCTTAAGTGGTTTCTATCACTATATGGCAGACTTGTTTCTATAAAAGCAGACAAAAGAACAGGATCAGAGGAAATTCAAGCCTCACGGCCGCTGTTTGGCTTCTGACACATTCCATTTTCATGGAATTCCACACAGTGTTAGGAACTAGTTCTGCAAAGAAATAAGTGTTGTTTTCATGGTCTGAAGACAATATATTGCTGCCTCTCGCAGTACTTGAGAATAAGACATGGGTCAACACTTCACAAGATGAAACAAAAAGGCAATTCTACTTCAAAAAATGAATCCCCATCTGGACAATCTGAACTCTGTATATTAGATACAGGCATAGTTTTCATGCCTCTCACTGTATTCATATTAATGAATGGGTAGTCTTTTATGTGGCCACTTCTAACTCTAGACCTAACAACAAATAGCTCATTTGGGGGTTTTATGCCAAAAAGATAACAATTCTCTTAAAAAATATTGTGTTACAAGACATTTTACTCCTCTCTTCATTTTATCGGCCCCCTGCTTTAACTTGTTTTTCAAGCAATAAAAAGACCCTCCTTGTGCTGCCGATCTAGTCACATCCTCCATTATACAAATATCCCTGACGTCTACTTTGTGGAATTTGTGGGCCATTCCAAAGACATAGAGTGACTGTGTTTAGTCTACGCAGACTTTGGAGCAAGCTAACACCTCCTTATTAACAAGATCTCTTTTACAAACTCACATTTGAACAGGGTACATGTCTGATGTCTTCTTCGTTCACTTCATGTTTTTGTCCTAAACTCAGATTCAAGCAAGTTGAAATAAGAACTAGTAAGAAGTGTACTTTATAAATAAAAGATACTCACTTTTGGGGGTACATGTTGTTATTTTTGCGTTTCACAGACAAGAATTCTTTAAAATTGTGCTAAAAAAAAGGTGATTGGTTGATTCTCTTTTTTCTTCTTGCCTTGCTACTGAATCTTTCATTACAGGGAGGAAAAAAATGTTCTTTCTGTCTGCTCCTTAAGAATCATTCCTTTGGCCTGCTTAATCACTGCTGACTCACAGAGTGCTGTAACTGCTCCTCATTAGCGAGGCTGAACGCCTGCAGGCTGACTTCAGAACCGATTCCACAGCAGGAACAGCGGAAAGAACATCCAAAAAGACCACCGGTGACCCAAAAGCACAGCATGTCTGGAGGATGTTTTGTGACGCTTTCAACTGGAGCGTTTCAGGCTGAGCTTAAAGGCGTCAGAGCTCTCCCACTCACTCTCCCTCTGTTTTTACTCTCATCTATTATCTATTTATCTATCTATATATCATTATTTCCCTCTCTTTCCTATATTTCTCTGTTTGACTCTGTCTCCTTTCTGTGTATCCCCAAAACTGTTTTCTCTTTCTCTCTCCTTTTTCTGTCTCTGCCCCATTTTCTATACCTTTCCTCTCTTTCATTTTCTCCTCACCTATCTTTCCCCTCCTCATGCACTTTCTCTTTATCTTTTATCAGCCCCTCTAACCCTCTTTCTCTCTGCTCTCTCATTCCCTTTTCTCTCTCCCTCCCTCTCTGTCTCTATTTCTGTTTCATCATTCTTCTTTTCATTTCTCTCTCTTTCTCTCTCGCTCACTCTCTCCCTCTCCCCCACTCTCTCTCTCGCTCACTCTTGCGCTCACTTTCTCTTTCTCACATCTCTCTCTGTCTCTGTCTCTCTCTCGCTCGTTCACTCACTCTCTCTATCTCACCCTCTCACTCTTCTACTCTCACACTCACTCTCTCGCTTTCACTCTCTTTCTCACATCTCTCTCGGTGTCTCTCTCTCCCTCCCCTCTCTCTCTCTCTCTCTCTCTCTCTCTCTGTCTCTCTCTCTCTCTCTCTGTCTCACTCTGTCTCTTAATGGAAGTACTGTGTATTGTGTAGGTTCCATTAGATGGTAATGGACACTGCAGCCTTAGGAAGCGGTTCATTGCCCCCTGCATGATCGGGAAAAGTCATTACACCAATGTATTACTCTATATTGAAACAGTCTGCTGTTGAAAGTACATTTTTTTACATTTAAATTCCATGTGTGAAAATATAGGAGCCAAAGATAGTATAGCTTATGAGAAATGGGCTCTTGGACCATTTTATGGTTTGTTGTATAGAGTTTCCAGTGCAATGGCATGATGTATTGGTGAAGCACTAGAATGGAATCCTGGAGTACAAATGACTTGGGCTAAAAGCTCCTCCATATCTAACAATTCACCCATCAAATAAACTATAGAAAAATACCAGCATACTTTTCAGTCTTTAATACAGTCTTTTATTAGATTAATTGAAACAGCTTACCTGCCACAAACAAGTAGGTCAGGATGATTTACTAGAACCCCCTGCTCTTTTCTTTTAGTCTCAAATCTGCTCTCCAAACACATACAAGCAGCCTGTACTTCTGTAACATCCACTAAATGACTTGCATTCATGCATACATCCAGTTTCATATCTGAGGGTGTGCGAGGAATGCAAATGCCTTGTTTCTCCCTCACTCGTCTTTCTCATTATTCAGGTACCTTCTGTCCTGTCATTCTGAAAGATTCGGCCGCTTTCTTCCAAATTTGACCTGGATCAGGAGCAGAATATTAACAGGTCGTACGGTGATCCATTTTTCATCATTTCTGAAGCCCTTCCTTCTTCAGCTTCTTCTTCTTCTCTCCTTTCCCCCTCCTGGAACAGTGGAGGAAAGTGAAACCGTTGAAAGCTTTATCACAATCAGTTTACTATGGCTTGCTGGAGATTAACACACACCAAACAAGATCAACATGTTGAACACAAACCAGATCAGGAAACACAAACGCAATTCACAGATGAAGATAATAATGCTGATGATCTCACAATAGTTGTGTGGCATAGTTTGGACAAATAATATGGTTATGAAAACAGCTGGGTCTCACAGTCAACGTGTTAAATGCAGGAAAAGTGGGCGAGCATGATCATCATGGCCAGATTAATGGCACCTCTGAAATGTCATGACTTTATGGGGCTCCCTGTCAGGGGTGATGAGCACCTGTCAATCATGGTCCAACGAGGGATAAACCATTAACCAGTGATTCCATCTGATTCTGTCTGACCTAAACTGACAAAAACACTACTATATAAAAAGTAGAGCTGTAACGGTACATGTATTCGTACCGAACCGTCACGGTACATGGGTCACGGTTCGGTACATGATGTCTTTCGGAGA
>JBBPDE010036166.1:0-10197 GCA_037974605.1 Nannopetersius ansorgii
TTTCAGGTGCCTTTGTCTAACGGGTATCACCTGAAACTTTTAGCTAACACCTCAGAATGGAAGCACTCAATACAGCCCAGCCTAAAAATGCAATCACTACCAGCACAGTTAAATAATAAACTATGATTAAAAGCAAGCTTACCAGACAAGTCACAGGAGAAGCAGTGTTGAAGTGGTTATTGATTTACAATTCTGGATTTCTCCAAACAAAATGGCATCTCTGCTTACACTAAATGCTACTAAAAGCCGTTTAGAATATGCATTTTCATTGTTTTGAGCTCAAATTCTGAACACAAGTTGATGAGACATTTGGGTGGGTGGGTGGATGATTTGCCGCATGCGTTCAAAGTCTGGGTCCTTTTTGGGGTGGGGGGTGGTGGGGGGGGGGCGCTGTTGTATCTTGATTCTTGAATCTTTCGTGAAATAATCCATTCCACTTAATGGATAGTAGAATACACACTGCTGGAAATCCAGGTTTGCCCCCAACTCACTGCATGCAAGTGGAGTGAATCCTCAGTGCATAGACAGGCTGCTTGAAACGCGGATTTCCAGGGGTGTGTTTATTCTCCTATTGATTGAAATGGAATTGAAGTGAAGTGAAATGGATTCTTTCCCTTGGTGAACTAATATTTTAAGTTAAATGTGGAGGGGTCGAAACAACATGTCTTACTGTCAGCAAAAAATGTAGCTAACATCTTTATATGTATTAAAACTACAGTGTAGTTGTTAATAGTTATCCAGCCCTGATCTTGTCTGAAACAGCAGTAATAAAAGCACACTGTTGAGTCTGTACCAACTTAATTATAAGATGGAAGCAGTTTGAATTGCATGAGAGACGTTTTGGGATGTATTTACAGAAACTTTTGGGTGAAGATTGACTTCTAGTGATTGTTAGCTGTGTTGGCCCTTTAGCTCCACAGCTAAATGTACTAGAACATTTTATTGACAGACCAGATTATTGCACACAGTGAAATGCAACATCTTTCATCACTATATTCTGAATCAAGACTCAGTAAACATTATGCATGCTAAAAATAGCGTAACATGCTACAAATATACCCTCCCTGTTATTCGTTTTTTGATGTTCCACAGTCTTGCAGGTGTCAATCTCACAGATGAATCATGTGAAGCTGTAGCTTCAGTTCTCCAATCATCTAACTCACACCTGACAGAACTGGACCTCAGCTTCAACAGTCTGGGAGATTTAGGAGTCAAACTTCTCAGTGCTGGGCTCTCGAATCCACACTGCAAACTAAAGAAACTGAATCTCAGCCACAATGAGATAGAACACATAGGAGTGAAGCTTCTTTGTGACTGTTTGATGACTCCACACTGTCAGCTACAGACACTCGGGTTTGTATTTGAATTTACCTTAAAATAAAGATTTTATAGAATTTTAATGGCTTTTATCTAATAATTGAATTGTATTTTGTGTGATATTACATGCTATACAGCTATTACTGCTATGTATAATTTGTATACACAGAAATTGTCATGTGCATGGGTTGGATGACTAATGCTAGGTGTAGAATTTCATCTGTAGAAAAGTATTTAAGATGCTATTAGACACACAGTCTGCGCTCAGTTCCATGTTGTGTTGCCAGTTCTCTCTCAACATTCTTTTCTGGTACTGTGAGTAATCTGGTTATTATTGGGTGCTTGCCCTCCGATCTGGGTGTATTTTAGAATTTAGGAAATATTAAAAAATTTAGGAAATGGTTTTCTGGTTACTAGCATTCTTAGACCAACTTGTGAGAATCACCTACCCACATTTCAGTCTCCGTGTTTACACCTCTCGTGACACGCTTAGTTTCTCGTCTTCTGTAGCATTGCTACTGTCCGGAGGATGCAACAGAATGACTGATTCTAGACACATAGACCCTGTTTGCGGCTCTGTTGGACACCATCCAGTGTCAGGCTGTGCTGGTCCAACCTACATGCTACTCTACGTGTTCCAGTATCATTTATCCTACCCCTGGTCTTTCCGGACAAGTCGCGATTTGGGCCAGTGTCTGCTATACACAGGCGTGAACGTCGTATTTAAAAATGTGAAGGCTGGCGAACAAACTCCCCATTTGGATTATGACATGGGGATTGACCTTTTAACGGTTGCAGTACCACCACATGGATGTCTATTTTCCCTCACTCCAGCAGAAAACAAAGCCATCCAGCCCTCCACTTCTCCTACAACTGCACGTTTCTTATTTGTGAAGAAGAAAAAATGGGGAGCTTCGTCCTTGCAACCAAATCACCACTCACCAATACCACTTTAGATGCCCTTTTGAGGGCCAACTTCTTCACCAAACTTGACCTCCAATGCACCTGTAATCTCATTTGCATCAGGGAAGCTTATGAATGGAAATGCCTGCTTCACCCCAACCAGATACTACGAAAGTTTGATAGTTCCATTTGGATTGTGCAATGATCTGTCTTACAGCAATTCATCAGAGACATTCTGCGTGACATGCTGGGTCGGTGGGTGTACGCCTTTGTGGATGACATCCTCATTTACTCCACTTCTGCCGAGAAGCATATCCATCAGATTAGGATGGTTTTAAAAAGACTGCTTGCCCATCAGCTGTATTGTAAGTTGGAGAAATGCACCATCTAACGGGGCTCCACTACATTCCATCTCGTCCGAAGGTGTGGACATGCAGTGTGGATGCAATGGCCTCGTGGTCCCTATCCACAGGTCTAATACAGCTGTAAGGCTTTTGGGGTTCGCTAGTTTCTATTGGCAATTTATCCAGAGCTTCAGTTCAGTTGCAGCTTTCCCCATTGCCCATACTAAATCTGCTTATCATCTTTTTGGTTTAACCATTGCCAGTGCCATCTTATCCCAACAAGGGACAACATGGCCAAAAACTCTATCCGTGTTGCCTCTTCTCCATTAATTCACCCCCACTCAGCATCGTTACGCGTGAACTGCTGGCTATCAAATGGGCTCTGGACCAGTGTCATCACTAGCTTCAGGGCTGCATAGAATCCTTTCTGGTGTGGACGGAGCACCAAAACTTTTATCACCATCCAACAATCTAAACTGTCGAATCCTAGGCAAACTATTTGGACAACATTCTTCAAACATTTCAATTTTCATGTATCTTACTGTCCCGGGAGCAAAAATGCCAAAGCTGACACTCTCTCACAGCAGTACACCAAGGAAAATCCTTCAACAGACCCTGAATTGGTGTTACCCTGGGAAAGAATCTTGGCCGCTCTCTGCTAGAAATTACAAACCCTGATTTAGTAGGTGCTTAAAAACAAACCTGCCCTAGCCAACACCTTGCAAGGACTACTATACATTCCTCCCATCTGCTGGGATGAAGTGCTATGATGGGCTCATTCCTCACCCTTGTCTGACAATCATGGCGTAAAGCACACTAACCTCTTTCCACAAAAGCAGCTATCAACTGCCCACAGGTAACCTTTAACCCCTCCCAGTACTACAACGCTCCTTTACACATATTGCAGTGTACTTTGTTACTGGGTTGTCCACCTTCATTTTTCCAAGGTGGTCCAGCTGGTTGCTCTGTCCGGTCTCACTACTGCAAAAGCCACAGCCAAACTCACATTACACCATGTGGTATGCCCTCATGGATTCCCTCAAAACATTATCTCTGATAGAGGACTTCATGGCACGGGATATTGCCGGTTCATTGGCTCCACTACCAGCCTCTCTTCTGGGTATCACCCACAAACCACTGGTCAGACAAAAAAGGCAACCTAAAACTTGGATCAAGGTTCACACCCCTGTTGCCTAGCTCATGGTAGACAAATGTCAGAGGGTCTGGAATAAAGCACTATTGTCTATTGAAACTGCCAACCACTGAGCTTGACAACAACATTGTCATTGACAGCTCACGGGACGGCTCTACCAAAGTGGAGATAAGGTTTCGTTATCTACCCATCACCACAACCTGCATACATCCAAGAAACCCACCCTCCAGTACATTGGTCCGTACGAGATCATTCACTGCATCAACTCTGTCACCTACCATCTTTAACTCCCATCCTCTTGTCTGGCTAACACTGTCAATCAAATCCTGGATTCATGTCAGAGGGGTTGGGGGCTTCAGTACCTGATCCACTGGGAAGTCCTGCCCTCTTCATCTGGGACCCCTCCCTTATCGAGGACTGTTGTCGTCGGGGTGGTGGTACAGTTAAACGCACGGTCACATGACTAGAACTAAGTCATGTGTACGGGTCTGGTGACCCGAACTACATCACACACATGGATCCGGTGACTCATATTATGTGTCATTATTAGAAAAATATCTGAGGTGCTGTAAGACAAACGGTCAGTGTTTAGTCACTGAGTTCCATGTCGCACTACCAGCTTCTTCAGCCTTCTTCTTTGGTACCTCCAATCTGTGTGTGTATCAGAACTTGGAAAAGTCTCCGCATTTGGGTTTACACTTCTCACAGCATGTGTAGTCCTTTCTAGTCATCCGCAACATATATACTTCTATTTATTCAAACCAATTACATTTTTCCCCATTCTAGTTTGGCTGGCATCAATTTCTCAGAGCAATCTTGTGAACTGATGGCATCAGTTTTCCAGTCTGATAACTCAAACCTACAGGAGCTAGACCTTGGTTGCAGCAACATGAGAGACTCAGGAGTGAAGCTGCTTTCTGGTGGACTAATAAGCTTAAACTGCAAACTAGAGAAACTTAAGTAAGTTTATTATTATGCTTTCACTTGTAACATACAACACTACATACTAAGGACAGCTTGAACAGATAATCATAACTGAAATCCTTTTTTATTCTATAGGTTGGACGGATGTGACCTGATGCATGAATCTTGCGAGGCTTTGACAACTGCTCTGCAGTCACCCAACTCATGCCTGAGAGAGCTGGATCTCAGCTACAATAAGTTGGGAGACTCTGGTGTAAAGCATCTTTGTAATGGACTAATACATCCAAACTGCAAACTGGAGAAACTTGACCTCAGCTACAACAATTTTGGCCATTCTGGAGTAAAACTGCTCTGTACAGGACTGATGAATCCAGACTGTAAACTGAAGAGTATAAGGTTTCATATTTCAGTTTTTTTTACTTCATTAAGAATGCGTTAATTAATCAGTTCAGGATAACGAATCCATAAAATGCATACATTTTTATACCTGAACTAGAAATATCTCTGTGGTATCGCAATATGTGTGTTTCGGTATGAAGCACTAATTATACCAATGTTGGTTTGTAGGCTTGCTGATGTGAGTATTACAGAAGTATCTTGTGGAACTCTGGCCTCGGTTCTGCAGTCAGAAAATCCACACCTCAGAGAGCTAGATCTCAGCAACAATTACATTGGAGATTCAGGCGTGGAGCTTCTCTGTGCTGGACTTAAGAGTTCATACTGTCAACTGAAGAAACTGAGGTGATTATTGTGTTAATATCAGTGTTTTTATGGTGTTAAAGGGAATTTGATGCCCATAGAGGTACCTTTTCCTTAACGAATCAATTAATAGTTGGTTTTCTCTTATGCCACGAATAACCATTTTGGTTCTTAAAACAGGCACTTAAAAGAACCTTTAATGGTTCTTCAAAGTACATTGAAAAATGATTCTTTGTAGAACCTCTTATTAAAGGCCATCCTTACTGATTTTTGCGAATTTGTGCATAATCCATTCTGTGCACAAAGTTTTGTAGACAAAATTGTTTATAACAGTGTCAAGAAGAACCATAAATCTGAAGCTTAGAAAATAAGAAATTACATAGCAGTGTACAAAATGATAAGTTTTCACAGAAAAGAAAAATCTACCTAATGTAAATATATTGTAATTTTCCTAGGAACATATACTGAAGAAAACAATCATTCAGGATTGTCTCTTTTTAAGAGTATATATTGGTAATTATTTCAAATGGATTTCAGTGACAACAGTATATGGATGAATATACATGTTCAATAAGTAAATGTACATGATTTCTGTGTGCTCTCTTTTTTAGTCTGTGCTGGTGTAATCTCACAGAGAAGTGCTGTACAAATCTAGCCTCAGTGTTGAGTTCTGCCTCTTGTTTGAGAGAACTTGAGCTGAGAGACAATGATCTCCAGGATTTAGGTGTGAAGCTGCTTTGTGTTGGTCTTCAGGATCCAAAGTGCACATTGCAGATACTGGGGTAGGTAGTGGGATACACCTGAACAGTATTGCTATTAGTTGATCTAAATACAATATCAGGCATGTTGATGACTAATAACTTAGGTGTTTTTTCTCTTTTTTCACCAGTCTCTCAGGGTGTTGTGTTACACAAGAAGGCTGTTCTGCTCTGAGTGTAGCCTTGAGCTCAAATCATTCACAGGTAAAGGAGCTTGACCTCAGCTACAATTATCCAGGAGAATCTGGAGTGAGACAGCTATCTGATGTACTGGGTGATCCACACTGCAAACTGGAGAATCTCAGGTGAGCTGACTAGTGTTTAGTCTCCATATGCTTTAATATTTTCTTCCAACTGTAACTTCTCAAAGAATACAGCTTAAAAATACATTTTTTGTAGCTCATTAGTTCTTTTATAGCTACCTTAAAATACCTGCATATTGAAAAGTTCTGTTCCAAGTCCAAATCTGACATGTTCACATTTTAAGACAAGCATGAGATGAAATGAGAAGTACAGTGAAGCTGTAACTTCCACGCATCAACAAAGCTCTTGCGAGTTTTACTTATTTCAAAATCTGGGGGTCAGGTAGAATCACTTTCAAAGTATGCTTGGGAAAATTACACACAGTGTGTCATGGTGGGCATGCTCAGGGAGTGAGGCGAGGCACAGTTGCAAGGTTCCCTTTTGATGGGTTTTATATCAAAAACACAGACTCTATGTACTGAACACAAAAAGGCATGAGGGCCTAAAACACAAAGCATTCATAAAACAGGGGAGACATGAGGAATGGGTAGCGTGAGGGATGATGTGGGGGTTGACCAGGTACTAATACAAAACCTCTTAAAACTTAAACAGATACTAGACTTTAACATAAATCAATCACTAAACACGATCACTCAAATTAAACACAGGACAGCTGACAGAATGTAATTCAGATGCACACCCTTTCTTAATAAAACTTTCTTAATTCACTTTGAAAATCGCCTTTTGTGACAAATACAAAGCGCATTTGTTAATTATACCACAACGGGGAGAGCCCTGTACCGAAGGGTCGGCCTCTCCAAAGCTGGTCGGAGTTGATCGACTAACTGCATTATCATGGCCCGGGGTAACCGGTACCGACTTATGAGTCTTTTAGTGTGAAACCTTAACACATCATTTGGGTCAACCAATAGTCGTTCAATGAATAGTTTCCTCTGCTTACCATTTTCTTGTTGTAACAATATAATACCTGCCATACCATATTAATTAGCCGAAGCTAGGTCAAATTACCTATAGCCTAAATACTCAGCTGGCGACAGTTAAGACAGCGGAAGAGTTATCCCAAAGTTTGGAGAGTTTATGAGGTTAGGATGCTTCTGTAATTCACTTTAATTTAAGTTACGATACAAAATTTACTTATGAACAGTTTTTCTGTAATGGCTTTTTTGCTACATAAGATCCTAAACTGCTGATGCCATGGTTACCAGACAGTTAAGAGGATTTTTAAGTTAGGAAGTTTCTGTAATACGGCCCCAGATCCATAGGTGCTTTTGTCATGTTCCTCCGAGTAAGGACTGTAAGGACTTCAGAGTAAGGACTGGCGCAAATTCAGACTACAATGTTTATGCTCAATAATACTTTATTTTCAATGAACCAAAACAGACATGTGGGCCTAACAGAACACAAAACAAGAGCTTGGCAGACAGGAAATAAAAGCATGACAGTGGACCCTCCAGGGAGCCCCTCACTGTCCTTGTAGATGGAGGCCCCTCCCGGGAGCCCCTCACTGTCCTCGTAGGTGGAGCCCCCTACGGGGAGTCCCTCACTGTCCTCATGGGCAGAGCCCCTACTGGGAGTCCTTTACTGTCCTTGTGCACAGAGCCCCCTCTGGGGGCCACACCATGTACTCTCGACCAGAGCCCCTTACAAGGAGCCCCTCAGTGTTCCCCCGAGAGTGGAGCCCCAAATGGAGAGCCCCGCCATGTCCTCCAGAATGGAGCCCATTACGAGGAGCCCCTCCATGTCCTCCAGTGCAGAGCTCCCTACATGGAAAGGGGTTCTGTCCTCCGGGACCAAGCTCCCTCTGAGATCAAAACCCTTCCGGGGAGCCATTTCATGGCACCCAGGTCTGAGTCCCTTCCAGGGAGCTCCATAGTAGCTCTCTAAGACCCAAAAAAACCACCCCCCACTTCAAGGTCACGCCTCCAGCATGCCAGAAGGGCCAAATATCTTCCCAGGTGTTGGCAGAGTGAGCAGCAGCCCTGATGGTGCTTAGCCTTGGGGCTGCTACAGGGGTTAGCCTCCGGCTGCTACCTGGCTAGGGGCCTTGGTTGCTTGACCGCGACGTCCTTGTCGGTTCATCACCAGCCCGGGTCCAGCTTTCCTCACTCACGGCATACTTTTAAGTCAGTTAAAATCATTTATATAAGCTCTTGTATATTTTTTGCTTGTCTCACAGTGTGGAGCATGGTGGGAAATGCAGAAACAAACAAGGACTCAAGAAATGTAAGTATGGTCTTTGCTAACACACAGCCAGTCAGTCAAATTAGTAAAGAATTATCTGTAAGAATGCCATTAGGAACTTTTTAAATTGTTCCTTATCTGTGTTAAATGCTTTTTCATCTGTAACAGCCTTTTATAATATAATACATATATAAAATATAATACATTTCAGATTAGTCTAATGTAATAAACATCTTCTAACTCTATCTGCAGACTTCTGCGAGATCACACTAGACCCGAACACAGCACACAGAACTCTCTCACTGAGTGGGATCAAGAAGGTGATAATGACAAAAGGGGAGCAGCCCTACCCGGACCATCCCGATCGATTTGAGTACTACGCCGAGGTTCTTTGCAAAGAAACATTAAGTGGGGCTCGTTTCTACTGGGAGGTTGAGTGGACTGGGAATGTTGTTTACATCGGGGTGACTTACAAAGGGATTAACAGAAAGGGTCGCGGGAGAGACTGCAAACTGGGCATGAATAACAAATCTTGGATTCTGTTCTGCTCAAATGATTATGGGTATTATGTCAGTTACAATAACAAGGAAACTGTGGTACCTACACCCCCCAACCCTTCCAAAAGAATGGGGATCTATGTAGACTGGCAGGCTGGCACACTCTCGTATTTTATCATCTCCCCTGACAGGGCATACCACACATACACCTTCCACACCACCTTCACTGAACCACTGTATCCAGGCATCCGGGTATATAACTATGATGATACAGTCACTTTGTGTGAGCTTGAATAAAGCAGGACCATCAGTATACTCCAGTGGTACCAATATGTAATACCTAACTCTCATAAAAAAGACCTGAAGAAGTTGGGAAAAACCTTTAATGACAAACATTTTTTTAATTGCTTCCACATAATGTAGTGGGTCTATCCCCACAAACGTCTTTTCATAGAACAACATAGGCAAGAACCTCTTATTTTTAGGAGTGTAGAATTATGTTTTTTTAAGTCTTGACTGTAAAAAGTGTATCTGAATAAATTCAGAGAACATTGAGATGTGACGAATGTGACAGGGCCATGATAAGCATTTGAATTGTCCTGGTCACAAAAAAGGTCGAAATGTTGAGATACTTTGTCCAGTTTATGTTGTTGGAGTAGTGGAGGAATAGAGTCCCACAAGACATAAAAGAGTTTCCTCATGGATAATCCCTAATCTGATCCATCATGGATACCTCTCTAAGAACAGATTTAAGAAAAACATTTTGGAAGGGTTACAGTAGAGCTCTCAGTAATGAGGGTCTTTACTGAAAATTTAATGTTCAGCAAGGTTTTTGAATAGAATGGTCTGGAGAAGCCGGAAAATTAGTGCTGTTAAAAATATCGCGTTAACTATTTGCGTTAATTTATTTTCTATAACGCTTTAAAATAAATTAATCACGCGATTAATTTGAAAATTAAACACCCCTATGCATTGCAGTACCACACAATCAGTGGGGGCAGTATTGCGCTACGTCGGCAACCAGCATGCCAGAAACCACTTCATCTGGCCAATGCTTCTGCTTTGTCAAGCTAGCGATGAAAGATAAACACACACTGTTAAATGAACAATTTCGCTTTAAGTTACTACCAGAGGGGGATTTGGACCAGACAAGGGTA
>JBBPDE010036203.1:0-10196 GCA_037974605.1 Nannopetersius ansorgii
AAACCTTTCAGCCCCCCCCCCCCCCCCCACTGAGTCTCTCCCTCCACTGAGACAGATATGGCCTGCTGAGCAAAACCCACGCACATGACCAAAGTGCCTTTAACAACATCCAAACACAGGCCATTCATTATTCCTAACCAACTTGTTTACACAGACCACTTCGCCTACTTCCCGGCAACGCTCAGCCATGCCCATGAAGCCTCAGGATTTACAGTGAGGGAAAACAAGTAATCTGACACTTTATTTAATACACTTACAATGCATATATCCATTACATGTGTACACCTGTAATGTCTCTTGAATATGTAAATATGATAGAATTGTCTCCTTCATGAGCTTGAATTGAAGCAGTGGTGCTTTGCGAACCCCTGGGGTTAGTGGTGTGCTGTGATGGGAGGAGTCCTAGCTTGGGGATGATTAAATTGTGCAGAATATCTGGAAAAATCATTAAGTTAATTAATAGTTTGATGTGTAGAGTTTTGGTTGTGTGTTAGGAGTGATGATTGCATTCCAGTTAATTGTTCTGTTTTTGTAGCCGATGTTCCTGCTGCTTTTAGGTCATTCTTCAACTCTTTCTAGGGCCTGCTGGGCTCTCTCATACCTTCCTTATTAGAACATGATGTGAAACCTTAAGTGGTGCATTTCAACCGCTGTGGTTCCATGAAGTCACCAGACTGTTTAAACCAGTTGTACTGAATAAGGATGAATATGGTGTTTGCTGCAGCTTTTGCAGCGTTTGCTAGGGCACTGCAGTACTTGTTGCATTAAAGCTTGTCATGCATTATAACCTTTTAACTCATTTTCCGTGTTCATATTTATAAGCTAAATCATAAGACGTGTGTAAATTTGACATGGTTATATGCACTGCAAGTTCATTATATTATTCAAATACTTCAGCTCACTTATTATTAAACCAAATTATGTAAATATCTGAGTGGTTCTTGGCTTGAAAGAATGTTTAATAGTGAATGAATGAAAAGTGTTGCGATTGCTTGGGAGGCCTGTGTTATAGGTGTGGTTTGCTCCGGAATGCTGGTCAGAGCATGGGAGTGAGAAAGAGGAATGAACTTCTTCATTTGTAAACACAGATGCTGCAGAGTGCCTGGTCAATGTGAGGGCACGGATGTGTGAGAGAGAACCGGCAGCTGTAAAAATGCACAGTTAATAACAATTTCAATCAGATGTGGATTAGATGTTATTTTGGCAGTTCTTCTCTATAAAAGAAGTAAAGCATTTTATTTTAAGCATAGAGCCACGTGTCACGTTTTCAAGTCCAGCCTTTTCAGCTTTAAGCACATTTCCCTTAATGTGGTTTTGTTCAGCCCATCTGTAAAGCATTTCACAGTCTGCCTCATTTGTTGATTTGTATTGTGTTCATTTCTGGTGAACTCCAGTTTGTTTAATGTTAGAATAGTTGTTCACAGCTACGCAATGAAAAGCAGTCACACTTTTTCAGATTCTGACCAGTTGGTTGGCTGCAGTGTAAAGTGAGCTGGTACTTAGTGACCAGTGCTCGGCAGAATGACACAGAACAAAAACCTATTGGGGTACCGCTGCATGGATAGAACACTTCTCAACCAATGAGATCATGTTTTGGAGCTACAGTGCTAAACTGAAAACTTGCTAAAGCTGCAAACTAATGAATCAAACATGTTTTAACATCAGTTAGAGATACTCACTTGATACATGTGCACAGCAGCTAATAATTAAAATTTGCAATCATTAATTTCCCTCAGGCCACCTTCTCCATGGCAACCTTTTATATCAATGATAATAATAAAATAACAGCCCAGTTACAAATGACAGCCTGAATACAACCTTTGTTGAGCTAGACCGGACTAGCCGCGTTGCGTCCAAAGAGGTTTAAGTCTAAATGAGAGACAGTTATGACCAAAACAAATCGTGGGCCTGATTATGTGTGTGATTTGTGAGGTGCTAAAAGACACAATTATTTATAGTGATTAAATAGCCAGTGCAGGATCTTTAAATAGAGGTGTTTCATTTGATTGTTTACTTGTCAACATTGCGTCTTTGACCAAAACAAAATTGATGAGCATGGATGCTTCATGTTCAGAGCACCTGGAGGTGACCTTTGGCAGGCATTTGATTTACTTATTGACCTGTACAGGGTGTGTCTCTGCCTGGATAGACTCCAGCATCCCCATTTTTGGTACTTTCATTTGTCAATTAGGTTTGTTTTTTATTCGCTGTAGCTACAAAGGGTTTGGGGTTGCGGGCCCCTACAAAATGTCACTAGCTGTAACACAAAGTCGAGACCAATTGCCAAGTCTGAGTACAGAGTCCAAGACAAAAGAAATGCCTCTAGTCTTGATTTGAGTACCTACAACCCTGTAGCAAACTATAGGAGCATATTATACAGTAGTTTGTTACAGCATATGTGCTGGTTTCTATGAATAAAGCTTTCACTCATTGAAGAACAGAATTAAATGAAAAGTAAAGGAATTATAATCTGCAGGTGTCCGTGATGTATGCATATCACACTGTGGGAGCAGCTGGTGTAATAAAAGACCCATTTAAAGGGCAGTGGCGAATGGAGCAAACTGGAAAGCACTGGTTGTGCTTCGTCACACACTGTTTGTGTGTGTCTGTGTTGGTGTGGTCTGGTCTGGTCTGTGTATATTTCCCTCTGTGGTTGTCCAGGAATGTGTGCAGTAAAACATCCCCTTAAGAAAAGATGTGGGTGAAATGGTGTCTTTTACAAAAATGGCTGCTCAGGACCGATAATGTAACAGCAGATGCTGTGTCTTTGCTGCGTTGGACTGTGCAAATGATTCAGTAGAGCACTCCTAGTAGGTGTTTGTTTTTTTCAGACCACATACGGACCCTGTTACTTATAAGAAGTCTGGAAAATAATACGCAAAGGACTATGATGAAATATTTATGTAGCAACCAAAGTGCCACATGTAGTGTGTTCAGATCCTCAATGCTGACTATTTAGATGTTTTTTTCTTAACCACACTGTTTTCTATTGGTTGACTTCAGTGTCAAAACAAAACATGTATCCTGTGGTTTCTTCTTCCTTTCAAAACCATGAACATCACTTTTTTTAGTACGCTTTTAATAGTTAAAACACATTGTCATTGTTTATAGGCCATTTTCATAGGTCACGGGCCAGGAATAAAGTACAAGACCACTGTGGCTCCCTTTGAAAACATTGAAGTGTATAACCTCCTCTGTGGTAAGTGATCTTTACCTAGATTGTTATTTAACTCAATATAATTGAGAAGATTCCTGCATTTATGTTTGTCTGTATAACATCTCAGATATTTTTGTGATCAACAATTTCCATAACAAAGGATTTGTTTTTTTCTTAGTTCTTATCTCATAGAAAACTTTTCCTGTATAGTCTATATACTGTATAAAAACTAATGCTATAGAAATTGTCTGTGGTTAATAATTTTTTTGTGACGTCCTGAAAACTAGTGCATTCATTCTTGACTAACTATACTACATGATTTTAGTCCTGACCATTCACATTTAAGATGTGCTCATGAACTGTTTTTGGTGCTGAGAACCGCAGAAACCTTATAGGCTGACTTCTGGGTCAGAGATTTAAAAAAAAAATTAGAAATCAGATGTTTAACTATTTTAGCTAAAAGCTGGCTCTACATGGCAACTAGCTTCAGGGTGCTTAATAGTGACATGAGGATGTTAATATACTTTAAAACATTAATATACATTATACG
Organism: Nannopetersius ansorgii; assembly: GCA_037974605.1. NCBI lineage: Eukaryota > Metazoa > Chordata > Actinopteri > Characiformes > Alestidae > Nannopetersius > Nannopetersius ansorgii. The sequence continues at coordinate 3,708 of JBBPDE010036203.1, forward strand.
TTAAAGTACTTCTAACACAGAGTGAGTTCTTCATTAACACATACTGCTTCTTCTTTAAGATCTACTGGGCATCCCTCCTGCTCCTAACAACGGCACTTATGGAAGTCTCAACCATCTCCTGAAGCATCCACCTCACCAGCCAGTGTACCCTGCTGAGGTCTCTCCAGCCTCCAGCTGCTCTGCCACAGCTTTCTCTCCCACCGATGAGCGTGGCTGTGCCTGCAGCAGCCTCACAAAGGACCAGGTCAACTCCACACTCTGCATTTAAAATGAGCTGTTACCTTTATAACTGTCATAACACTCAAAGGACCACAAAAGACATGGTACCTCAGAACGTGCTTCTGTCTTTATATAGGCAATATAGTAGTTTGGTCAAATTTGGTTTTAAGTTAAAGTCACATTTTTTGCACAGTTACAGATTATTTACTGAAATTAAGTTCTCCTCCTGACTTTTCATTAACGAAAAGTAGATCACTTTTCCAATGACCAAAGCCAAGCATGCCACATTTTTTTCCAAAAAGGAGAAAAAATTGGGGGTGTTGTGCATGTTACAGACAACACATTTGGTCGTTAAAATGTTCAAAACTAACCAACATTTGGGCTTCACTTTTCAGAAATTAATATACAGCTCTGCGTCAATGTAGCCAATTTTGCTGTTCCACTAGATCAGTTCTATCTACCAAACAAACACTGTTACAGGCTTTGGATCTCCTATAGCTCACAGATGGGGCTGGTAGACTAAGTATCTTTAAAAAACATTTGATAGAGAATGCAAGGGTACGTTTCTTGTCCTTATTTCATTGTGTAGAACTCCCTCACTCTTGGCTCTGAATCTCTTGATCTTTTTGAGTCTCTTTCTAACATGGAGCAAGTGAAGGGAAGCAGTTTTGTCAGTTCTGATCTTACCGCTCTATCAAAATGTAGGTAAAATGATGTGCCAGTAATATAATTTCACACAGACGTTTACTAGAGTAAAAATGCCTTATAATATTGTCATGTCTGGTATTTAGTGTCAACATTTATGATCCTTTCATTTGCATTTTGTTGCTGTGCTCATGTGTGTACTAACACTTAAATAAAGGCCCACCGTTCTTACACCTGTAAAAGAGAGAAAAGACTGTATTAAACAATAGTTTACTCTTCCTTCATTTGTTTCAGGTTGAAATTCTCAACCAACAGTTCATCAATTCAAAATCCAGTATGTATGTTTTTCAGAACTACCATTCCAGGTTTTCTCATCTTGATTGCTCTTTCAGATTTTCTGTTTGTGTATCCTGTCAGATTTGACCGTCAAACGTCTACACCTGCCGTATGGAGTTCCTCGAGTTTTACAAGAGAAGGCAGACTACTGCATACTTCACCATTCGTCCCATATTAGCGGATACAGCAAGGACATCCTCATGCCCCTCTGGGTCGCATACACACTGGGACCACAGGTGAGACCTATAATTTCTCTGGAAATTGAGAATATTGACAAAACTGAAACAAGGGAAACAAATACTCATACAATGATTAGAAATACAGATTACAGCTAGCAGGAGGGGTCAAGAAGTAAACCCACCCCTGAAGATACTAAAAGAGCTTCACCTCATAGAAGCTGAATCAAAGGAATTAAATTAAGCACTCATCATTTACAAGGAACACACTTATAAGTAAGTGTGTGTATGTGTGTGTGTGTGTGTGTGTGTGTTTGTGTGTGTGTGCATGTGCAATAATGCCCTAAATATGCCCCCAAATATACTGAACAAAAATATAAATGCAACACTTTTATTTTTGCTCCCGTTTTTTGTGTATGTAGAAACATTTTCTACATACACAAAAGACTTGTTGCTCTGAAATATTGTTCACAAATCTGTCTAAATCTCTTTTAGTGAGCACTTTTCCTTTGCTGAGATAATCCCACCTCACAGGTGTGGCATATCAAGGTGCTAATTCGACAGCATGAATATTGCACAGGTGTGCCTTAGACTGCCCACAATAAAAGGCCACTCTGAAATGTGCAGTTTTGTCTTACCGGGGTAGGGGTGGTCAGAAAACCAGTCAGTATCTGGTGTGGCCAGCATTTGCTTCACGCAGTTCAACACATCACTGTCGCATCGAGTTGATGAGGTTGTTGATTGTGGGCAGTGGAATGTTGGTCCACTCCTCTTCAATAGCTGTGCAAAGTTGATGAATATTGGCAGGAATGGGAACACGCTGTCATATACGCCGATCCAGAGCATCCCAAACATGCTCAATGGGTGACATGTCTGGTGAGTATGCTGGCCATGCAGGAACTGGGATGTTTCAGCTTCCAGGAATTGTGTACAGATCCTTGTAATATCCTTACAATGCATTATCATGCTGCAACACAAGGTGATGGTCGTCAATGAATGGCACAACAATGGGCCTCAGGTTCTCATCACTGTGCATCTTTGTGCATTCAAAATGCCATCAATAAAATGCACCTGAGTTCGTTGTCCATAACATACGCCTGCCCATACCATAACCCCATCATGGGCCACACGATCCACAACTTTGATGTCAGCAAACCGCTCACCCACACAACGTCTGCCATGCGCCGAGACTCATCCGTGAACAGAACGCTTCTTCAAACGTGCCAGACGCCATCAAATATGAGCATTTGCCCACTCAAGTCGGTTATGAAAACAAACTGCAGTGGAGCCCAGACCCGATGAGGACGACGAGCATGCAGGTGAGCTTCCCTGAGACAGCAGCCAATTGCACACTCCCTAAAAAGTTGCGACATCTGTAGCATTGTGCTGTGAGATCAAACTGCACATTTCAGAGTGGCCTTTTATTGTGGGCAGTCTAAGGCACACCTGTGCAATATTCATGTGTCTTATCAGCACCTTGATATGCCACACCTGTGAGGTAGGATGGATTATCTCAGAAGTGTTCACTAACACAGATTTAGACAGATTTGTGAACAATATTTGAGACAAATGGGTCTTTTGTGTGTGTAGAAAATGTTTCAGATTTTTTATTTCAACTCATGAAAAATGGGAGCAAAAACAAATGAGTTGCATTTATATTTTTGTTCAGTATATAATTTCATTTTAAACTCAGCTTAATACATTATGCTTACAGAAAATGTAAAAGTAAACCCGTATTCATACTGTACATTGTACACTGAACTCCCGCAGTGGTAGAATGTAAATACTTATGTTACCCCTGAGTAGACTGTACTGTAATGGATGCATTGTATAACATGAGAACACTCAAGATAGCTCAACGGGGAAATTCTGGACTGCAGCTGCCACCAATGTGTCAAATGGCAGCAGCCAGTCACCAGCAAAGGGAAATAAATAATGTTTCCCAATTGCCTACTTTCAAACCTCCAGCCTCTGAGTACAGCAGACCATGATGTCCGGGCCTTGTCCGCCATGCCCCTCATCCTCGTGCTGGGTTGTTTGTTTGGGCGCTGTGCTGAGCAGCGGATGGTTATTCCATTTGCCTTGCTAACCCAGATGTAACAAAAGCTTATTTTTATAGTGTAAACCTTAAATATGCTCCCAGACCACTTAAATTTCATTTTAAACTCAGTTTTATGCCTTACCCTTATGTGTATTCACTGCAGCATCCTTTATGGTCATTTTTGAAAATAACACATCCTCTCTTTTCAAGCATGCAAACAGCTCTGTTTAATTTCCTGGATGCTCATTTGGAACTTGCGGGTCCAGCTCGTCCCTATAGCTCAATGAGAGAAAGTTCTGGAGTCTGGGGAGGCCAAGACATCATTCTCAAAACTTTTGCTTTTTTGTATATAATTTTGACACAATTTTTAAGAGATTGCGTGGGATCGTTAACCTCATTAATTTTGTCAAATTGTGTGATGTTTGTCAAGGAAGACGGGGTTAACCGCTGCCGTGATTTTCCCCATTGATTCCAGTCAGGCAGGCAGGCATCCATTCTGTGCTCTCTTGATTTAAACAGAACATAAACATAACAAGGGTGATAAGGGTGATGGACCGATATCTGTGGTCCACACAAACAGAACTTAAATACAGGACATGACACAGACAGAAACCAGTCATGAAACACAGTTACTTTTGTTACTTTTGTTTTAACTATTAAATATACTAATACATATTGACCTTCTGATATCCCTTTTATGATATGGCTTAAAAAACTTAGTTTTTTAATACAAAAATATTTGAAGAGCCTAATATCTTGTGTGATTTTTCCTTGTCAGGAAAAGTTGATATATCTCCAGCTGTCTCAGTTCATATATCCTTTCCTCATGTTAGCTTTCAAAGCGTGCATGTACTATTTCATTATGTGGTCAAGCCTCAGCGTAAATCATAAGCCACACCCAACTGAGCTGTGTGTGTCATCGTCTGCTCTTTCTCTTGCTCATATTTCCCCTTCACATAGCTATTCCTTGTACAACACCTTCATACACTTCTTTGGGAAAGGCAGCATAGTTTTTTTGGCTGTGTGTCCTAAGAGCTGGAATTGAAACTACAAATAAAACAAAACCACTCACAGTTTATTTCTGGGTAGTTATGGGCATGCTTACTATTTTTCATTACTTTATTTACAGACCTCTTATTTTAGCTGAGCAAAACATGGTTTTACCTTAAAAAAAAGTCTCCGGTAGTCCAAAGTAGATTTAAAGGGCCCAGTCTGTACATTTTTTCTGATTTTATATTTTTCCCTAACTATATTTGTGGGGTTTTATGCCAAATAAAGATCAAACTCTATTCTCATATAATAGTTTTCCAACCTCTCTTTATCAGACTGCACCTTTAAGACTAATAAATGTAATTTAGGCCTGTTCTGATTAGCTGCTCTGTAACTTGCCTCATTAAAAAAGAAATCCAGGCTGAAACACAGTATAAATGTGGAAGCTTAATGCCTAGGGATGTGTAAACACATTTTGTGATATCATTAAACAGTTTACAATAAACTCTTATTTTGAATAACAATGAAAAAGATACTATATTTAAAAAATGGAAAAAGATATCAAATAAAAAAATATGTTTTTATTATTTGCTGTTCAGAGTGTTACATTTAGACTCATCTAGCCATATTTGAGTTTAATGGGTAAAAAACCTACATCCAGTTCCAATCTTTTATATAGTTTTCTCAAATCCTGTGTTACTCTGCTGTTATAGAGCTGACATAAATAGCAATTATCCAGCCCCTGCAGCAGTGAAGAGTGTTTCCAGAGGTAAACATGTCTAAGTGCCTGCAAAATATCACTGTTTAAAAGTGGAATATTCTAATGTGTAGCATCTGCAGTTTTCATGGTGTGTAAACTGCCTTTCATCAAAACATGGATGTGTACTATGTGAGTGCAAGAGTTGTTTTCTGCTACCTTACAGGAGCAACATATCTAGAAAACCAGTAAACTCTCTTGCTTTGCTTTTCACACAAGTTATGACCTATTAAGAATTAAAGCTGGTTAAATGGGTTATGGTTAAACCACGTTTGCAGAAAAGAACATTCAGAACCTAATGCATGAGAGCTAGAGTGTATACCACTCTGAACAAGTAAAGTGATTTCGCTGCTGAATGTCAAAGGGCCCATTACATGTTTCCTTGTTTCCTTGTTTCCTCTTAATAAAAGACTGTAACAAGGCAAGTTGCATAGCACACAATTTACTCTACATTCGTATGTAGAAACTACACTGCCAAAACAGCCAGACCCAACAACCGACAAAAACCCATGGATATCTTAGCTTGGCTCATTCATGTTGAAGTCATGTTTAAGCCCAAGCTGCTTTTTGAATGAGGCAAGACACTCAACAGCCATTTACAACATTTATAGATATTAGCCTTAACATGGTTTTGGTGCATAAACCCATACAAACAATAAAAATATAATTAAAAAGTAACTGACCACCTGGTTATCAGGGAGGTCAGTCACATTTGATCATGTTACATTTGAATGTAGTAAACTGGCAGAGTAACATGATCTTACCTTAATTGTGCAACTGTGTTTTCTATGACCGCAGGGGCAGCAGAATTGGATTCATTAGCAACTGGCATTTTGGATTAAAGAACTCAGATCATGATAAAGCTTAAAGATTGTTAAAAAGTCATTGTGCATATTAAATTAATGCAGAGCAGTCCACCATACAAAACATATTAAGACAACAGTGTCCTCTGGTTAAAACTTGCTGATAATAAAAGACATGAATGCATACTACATGTGTTAGAAATTGTGTCATTTTGCTATATTTAGGTTTAAAAAACGAATTAAAAAGCAATGCATTGAATTACAAATTGTGAAGCAATTTTATAGCAACCTACATAAAAGTACATCAAAAATGAAAATGTTACTACTGGTTGTAGGACCATTGCTATTGATTATTTTAATAGCAATTAAAATAATTTAGCAGTTATTTTAATGATTCGTTGAATAATAATATACACGCAATTTATAACAGAAAACCTTTCATGTACACTACCGGTCAAAAGTTTCAGAACCCCCCATGTTTTCTGTTTGTTTGTATTGAAATTCAAGCGGTTCAGTGTCTCA
>JBBPDE010036213.1:0-10196 GCA_037974605.1 Nannopetersius ansorgii
TGCCACAGTGTGGCCTGTCTGACTTCACACTGAAAATATTGAAGCAGTTCTTGATTGGTGCTGTGCTTTAATAAAAACAACATGTAAGTCTATTGCAGATCTAATATTACTCATCATTCAAAAAGTTGATGTGACTGAAAAAAAAAAACAGATCTGAAATCAGCAGGAAAAACTGGTCTAGAAAAGTGTTGTGGGTTCTGATGATTATAAAAACATGTTTTGTTGATTTGTGTAATCATGATTCTAATATCTGCGATTAGCTGCAAACTTGAACAAATTCTTCTCAAGTTATGTGACGTTTTAACTAAATGGCCATTCCCTCACAACAGCACAAACCAAAAAGAGAGAGAAATCCTACAAATCGTTATGTTTTAAAGACTCTCCGCTGGTATTTACAGGTATTTCAATGCCTAGAAATCCTTAAACATGGGGCTTTCAAGGTTCCCCACGGGGAACTTGTGCTTCCAAAAAAGTGCCTCCAGGTCGGCTCCAGCCTGTCCCGAGTCCCCTTATGTACAAACATCCAGAGAAAATGTATTTATTGCCACAAAAAAGCAAAAAAAAAAAGGTGGAGGATATTTGCAGTTTCGGCGTTAATTTGTGAATTTCCGCGTAAAACTGAGTTTGGTTCTCCACGTGTAAGTGAATCCGCGACTCCTGATCCACGTAAAACTGGGGGATAACTGTACTCTTTATTTTTAGTCTATTTGTTATTATATTGCTCTCTTGGACCAAGTCCTTGGTCTTGGGTGTGATTTGGGGTACGTTGTACTTGTATAACCGTGTGTGTGATGAATTAATAAATCTTGAATCTTTAAAGATAAAACATTAAACAGTCATTTTAATTTACTATGATTGATAGGTTTAGCAGTTTGGGGTCACGGGAAAGTGAAAACGGCCCCTGAGGATCCCAGTAGTCAGCAAAACGTAAAATATCCTGGAACATAACTGTTACAGAGAGAGAGCCTTCTGTGTGTGTGTGTGCGTGTGTGTGTGTGTGTGTGTGTGTGTGTGTGTAGGGGGCGACCTCAAACCAGAGGCCTCATAAATCTGTCAGTGTGTAAAAGTGTGTGTATGTTCCAGAAGTTTCCTGCTGTACCTTACTCATCCAGGACTTTCGCTTGCACATCGCTTTCCTCCTCTTCACCGCCTCCCACAGCCTCCTCTGTCCTGGATCAGAGAAACGAAAGAAAGAAAGAGAGTAAAAGTGAAGAAGGCTCAAACTCAGTTTCTTACAATGACCATTTATGGTTAAACATTATTTTAAATATAGAGTACTGTGCAAAATTTGAGCCCCATATCATTTGGTGCAAAACACCTATTTTCTGTCTGACTGTCTGATCTTTGAGGAGATTAAATGAAAGAAATGTGAACAAATGTTTTACTAACAGTCTGCAAAGTGTCTAAAAATAAAGGAGCTCCACCCACTCAGCATTCAGCACCACCAGTAAACTGATCAGCGCCTGATCATCTGGAATCATCTGCTCCTGGTTCTTCACTGGTTCAGGACTTCAGTTAAATGCTCTTTGTTCTGCTTGAATGATTCATACGTAGGTCACTGTGTGTCAGAAACATTCCTCTGAAACTCATCAAGTTCAGGGACTGGACTGGAAATGAGAGGCTCTGTAAGCCCTTCAGGAAGCCTGGGGAACTGTTCCTCAAGGACAAACTAACATACAAGAAAGTCTGGCTCTCTGGATGCAAAAACATTACATTACATTTTGGTTCATAGTTTGGCACAGTACTTAAGATGAATTAAATTGAACAGATCACTGTGTCTTTAAAACTGCACTGAGCCTCATTCAAATAGCCTCTTAGTTGAAACACTTGATCGGCATGAATGGGCGGGGCCAAACTGCTACATGCTGAATAGGCGGGGATATGTAAAAGCATTTGTTTTAGTGACATCATAAAAAGGTTATTTCCACTATTGGACGGTTTTATTTCTTATTATTTACGGACTGCATGGCCTTAGTAGTGCACATTCATTTTATTTCACAGAAAGTGAACAGTTTAGTCTTTCCTCAATATCTGCCCTTTAACTGAAAAACAAATAATGAACAATTTGCATTTAGTGATGTAATTAACCAATGAGCGGGTGGTCTAGGATTTTTGCATGGTGTAAAATGTAAATGAGCTCTATTGTGACTGGCTGCTTCTTACAACAATTGACAGCAAGCAGTCATTGGTACATTTTTTTATTTTTGTTTGTGACATCACAAAAACAAATTATTCAAATCAGGCTGTTATTTTCAGTTTATTGTCTTTACATTGACTTAGAATCTTATACTTAATAGCCAAAATATTTTATAATTCATTCTTACATAACTATATTCAACCTCTATTTATGCCCTGTATTGCAGCTCATTCATAAGGCAACACAGAGCTGAAACTCTTCAGTAAGAATGGGCGGGGCTAAACTGCTGTGGTCTGACAAAGGAGATACACGTAAATGTGCTGATTTGTCACAACAACCATGATCTGAAACCAGCCTGGTTTTGCTGCTTTCCATGTATCAGCTGTACATTTTAACAATATTTACACAGCTTTTTTAATTCCATGGGTTCTTGAATATATTAAAGTGCATCACAATCACAATATGAAGAAGAAGAATCAAAATACTGATATTTTGTCCATATCGTGTCGCCCTTTAACTCTTTAAACAAGGAGTCTAGCCATTCACTCACAACAGCACAAACCAACAAGACAGAGTTAACAAGCACTGGCTACTTTCAAAGCTGAAACTACAGAGTTTAAATAAAAAAAGAGGCTGTAGCTAGAGGCCGAATTGTGTGTGTGTGTGTGAGAGAGAGAGTGTGTGTGAGTGTGAGAGTGTGTGTGTGATGAGTGTGTGAGAAAAGTGCAACGGGACTCTTGACGAGCTCAAGGCGAACAGGCGGCTTAAAGGAAATCCCATTAACCGCATTTGCGCCGCACACTTCACACAAAGACACACGACGGGGGGAGAGGGACACGCCGATTAGGGTCTGGCGGGAAGCCAGAAGCCGTGTGTGGCGTTTTGGGACCAGGAGGGAAACATTAACACATTTTAGGGGCGAATTACAGCCAGGCGGGTTAGAAAAGCCCTGAATTAGTTACAGTAGAGGTTAATTTGTAGAGTTTAAGACATGAATGAAACGTTGCGGTTTAATGTAATCCCTGCGTTCAGATTTACATGCATTTGCATAAAAGATTTTGATGACTACTGACTAATTTACACCACCAGTCAAAAAGTTTTGTACATACTGAGGTTGACATCTACCTGTTACTCACTTAATATTTACTAAAAATATGCTCAGTATTCTTTACTTACAAAATTACAGTGAGTTCACAATCAGAGTTCCATTAATAGCCATCATTACTGTAAAACAATAAGGTACCAAATTATAACATGGATCTCCAGACCAGTGTTAAATACTTAAGAAGCTATTAAGTGCTGAAACAGTAACAAGTGCATTTAAAGTTAAAGGAAAGTCTAGAATTGGACTCTGTATCACCAACAACCAGTTAATAGGAGTCAGACCTGCACTGTTACAGATTCTCTCATTTTAGAAAGGAAACTGGCTTTATTTCACACATTTTCACTTAAAGCTGCTAAACCAACACCTTTCAGTTTAATGAGAATAAAAATCTGCAAAGTTAGAGAGCAGTGCTATTTTCAAAGCTGAAACTAGAGATAATAAAAAAGCTGACACAGGTGATCAAGCGCTACACAAACAACCTCCCTAAAGCTCTCAAGGCTGAATGCAATCAAACCCTACAGCATCCAGCCTTTTAATATTTAAATTTACAGCATTTAGCAGAAGCTTAAAGCAACTTCCATCCCCTACCTACAGGGGGCAGTCACCCCGGAGCAACGGGTCTTGCTCAGGAACGTAGTGGTGGTGCTGAAGGTAGGATTCGAACCCATGACCTCTTGATCCAGAGGCAAGTATCCTACCCACTAGTAATTAAACCCTCCGACATCTAAACCAATGGTTCTCAACCATTTCAACATTAAGGTCCTCCTGTCCATCACAGCATGCTGCCCACTGTTAGCTTTCACTCCTGTTTTGGTTGTCATCATAGAATTTAAAGTACCAAATATAAAACATCACAGTTCCGTCACGCAGAGTTATTATTGTTTGCAGTCAGACTCGTTTTAAAGCGAAGACTCGAAGTTTCATGTGCGAAGTTTCATGTGCCAGAGAAGTAAAATATGGAAACTTATTTTTAAACAACAACACAGGATGGAATACCAGAGTCTATATTCTGTTTGTGTCAAACCTCTTTGAATTCCCTGACACTGAAACTCACAGCCACAGGTCTCATCAACTTTGTTTAAATTTGAGTTCAAACGAATAAAAAATGAATGTTCTGTACAGCTTTTAGTATTATTCGTTAAATAGCGGAGGCTGTAAATAATTACGCCAATGGCATTTTAATAATACACCAATCACGGCGTAAAAAGGGTTTTTTGGGACCAATTGCGGACCAATGACCTGTCTTCGTTTTATACTCACGGCCCAATCAAAAGTCTTCGCGGCCTATCAGAGGTCCGCGGCCCAGTGATTGAGAAACCTGGATCTAAATGTGTTTTGGCCATTTAAGACATGAAGGCAAATCTCCTGAAGGTGAATCATCTTACCAGGCCGCCCCATGCCGATCTTCTCCAGGTCCTCGTTCTTCACATAGTCGAAGTGCGAGAGGCGCGTGACGTTGAGGTCATCACGGATACGCAGGAAGTACTGCTGCAGCTGGACCTCCATCAGAAGCTCCAGCAGCCACTCTGTGCCTTCGTCACACTGCATACTGCCGCCCAGCTTCTGGAGGAGAGAGACAGACAGCATGACGTCACACAGAGTACATTTAACGTAGAAAAATGGCACCAATGTGGAACTTTCCGGACTGATAACAACACCCAAACATTTAACTTTTTAGCTTTTCATCATTTTTAACCACGGCTTCATAACAAGGATGTGTATGGAGAACTGGTACTAAACTTGACTCTTACCAAGCCATTTATGGGTGAGGACGGCTGAACGCGTAGCGGTATTTAACCACAACAAAACAGTCACGCAAGTCTTTTTTATATAACTGACCTGAGCTTTAGTGTCTCAAAGTTTGTTTTGATCCGTTTGTTTCTTTGCGTTTGGTTTCTTCGCATTCTCAGCATCCGAACACGTGACTCTCCACAATCCTCTCTCTCTCCCAATATGTTTCAGATGTCTCTCAACAGTATTGATATCAGTATCAGTATTAATATCAGTACAGTCCTAACCATATTTCACTACAGAATAGGGCAATAACACAAAAGTCGACTAGTCAACTACAGAGGCACAAGTCGTGTGTTTTTTCCTTTCTCGCTTGCCCTCGCTTGTGTCCACAATGCAATCTCTGCCTCTGATTGGCTTACGCTGACACACGTTCCTTGGTTTGACCAATTATTATAGTCCCTTCATAAAAGGGGCGGTACCGTTGGCGCAAGGGGAATCTAAACACGAGATCACAACAAAACAAGAGACATGCAGCAGAGACAGACACACATCACATGTGTGGAGATCCTTCACTCTAGACACACAAACAGCACAGAGACCTGCAGAACCTGCAAATCGGTGTTAAACTACAGTAACAGAACCGGCATTCTACATCTGAAACGCTAGCTAACATGGCTAACGCTAGCACTGCAGGGAGTCATCCTGCCGCAGCTTAAACTGTTCCCAGTTCTACACTTAAATTTACCAGAAAATTCAAGGTATCAGTCTTTGTTTTATTGTGTTTAATTGTGATGTTGACTGTTACAGAGAACTTTAATAGCTGTCCAAAAAGTGTTGGGACGCCTGTGTTCCTCCGCTGCGTGTGTGACGTCATTAAACAACTCGAAACTTGAAAAAAGTCTTTAATGCCCTACTACAGAACAGCATGTTATACAGAGCCAGACGACACACTTTTCACTTTTGAGGCATTGTGAGAACCGTCTCAGGTCAGATACTGAACGACCCCATTCAAAAGCATGAAAAGTGCGGTCTTGTAATATTGAAACTACTGTAACTCATGTTGAACACACACACACACACACACCACACCACACCTGAAGCCCATTAAACAGATGGCGCTGGCCTTCAGCCCAGACCATATGTGCTCCCTCCGCTGTGCTTTGCCAGACAGTCGGTCAGTGAATCAAACTAGTGCTGCACGATATGGACAAAGGGCACATTTCCATCACTTTCTGAAATTAAAAAAAAGGTTGAAGTTTGCAAATACTGTTTCAAATGATACAGCTACTCCATCCATACAGTCCATTTATGGGAAATTAGCTACAAAAACTGCCCATTTTCAAATAACAGCTTTCATGATGTCACAAAACCAACACATTTAAATCTCCTGCAGCAGTTTAGTTCCAGATTAGATTAGTGGCTCATTTGCATATTGCAGAACTACAGAGACTTATTTTGCAATAAAGATTAGCAGGCGATATACAGTGCAGCCCTAAATCAAACCCACATCTCACCCTTCACACACTGCAGCTCCACCTCTGCTGCCCTTCAAACAGAAATAAACAAGCCCAAAAGCTAAACAACGTCATCTGAAGAGCTCTGGTCTGGAGGCTCTAGTTTTAAGGACATTCTGACACCCTACTTACGTAAGGCACGTCCACTTTATGAGGTTTCGTAAGCTCTGACACATTCGTGCCGGGAAGCTTCGTGATAAACGAGAGGTTTCTGCTGCGGCTCTCCCATCATTTCCATCGCAAAAGCATGTTGGACATCAGCTGCTTTCAATTTTCAAAGCCTACCTCCTTCTCCCTGGCCTCTCTCGTCCTCCGCTATGCTGTTAGCCCCTTCCTAACGACGTTAAAAAGGAGCACAGTGTCTAGAGCGAGCAAGCAGGATGTATAAGAGAAATCCCCAAATGTTTCATACAGTAATCAAGCAGCAACAATGAAAAAGTAAACAAGAGGTAAACAAAAACAAGAACACAGCAAAAATTAACAAAAGGGCCAGACTGGAAAAAAACGAACTATTTAAATACGAATATTACAAGAACAGATTGATAGGAGAATATAGAGAGATAAACAAATAATCCAGAGACAGGAGTATTTAAACTAACTAGAGAAACAAGAACACCTGGGAAGAATCCGACTCTTTCTCACAGAATCTCGTCCAGTCTCTGGTCATCTCCAAACTGGGCTACTGCAACTCTCTACTGGCTGGACTTCCACAGAAGATAACCAAACCGCTTCAGCTGATTCAGAACGCAGCTGCCAGGTTAGTGTTAAACGTTTCTAAGTTCATTCACACCACACCTTTACAAAGGATCCTTCACTGGCTTCCCCTGGCTGCTCTTGTTAAGTTCAAGTCCTGAATACTTGCTTTCAAGGCCAAGAATGGACTTGCATCCCCAAACATAACAGAACTGATCAAACAACGTGTCACTTCCCGCCCTCTCAGGGCATCAAGCACGGCTCGTCTCAAGCCTCTGCTGCTCAAAAGAAGAGGAAGACCTGCATCAAGACTCTTCTGATCAGATCTGTGGAGTCCCTCACTGTCCTCAAGCATCGCCTGAAGACCCGCCTCCTCAAGACCCACCTTTTCAAGGAGCACCTTGGCGACTAACTAGGTCTCTCACCTGCTTGTTTAATTCGAAAAAAATAAATACTCATCTTAACTCGACTTTTCTATGACTTTTGGTGTTCAGGTATTATTTGACAGATGTTGTCTAGGTGGACCGATTGTGCAGTATTTCAGTTAAATAGTTAATGTAGATTTAAGATTCTTTACAGGTTTAAGAAACAGTTGTGGACACAAGCACTGATGTACGTCGCTCTGGATAACAGCGTCAGATAAATGCCCTAAATGTAAATGAGACAGGAACAAGGCACAGGTGAGCAGGGGGCGGGGGTAAGAAGGGGCGAAAAACCAACACAAAGGAACGTGGAGAAGGTGCCAATATATACAAGAAAACGGGAAAACACAACGTACACTTAAACCAAACATATAATAACAGAGAAATGGGAAAACACAAGAACGGAAAGCAAGAAGGAAGCGAGAGTATCACAACGATAAAACTGCAACTACAGTGAAATATGAAGGTGGGAGCATCATGAAGCTGCTTCTCAGCAGATGGGGCTGGAGCATCACAAACACCATCAGAGAAGACATGGAAGGAGTGAAGTATGGGGAGATATTAGAGGTGCTCATATGGCCTCTCCAAACTCCTGACCTGAATCCACCAATCCACCAAGTCATTGAGTCATCAATCAATCCATCACTCAAGCCATTTATCAATCTATCATTCAATCTATCAAGCAGTAAATCAAGCAAACCATCAGCCCATCAATCAATCCACACATCAAGATTTTCACCAAGTTTTAGGAACTGAAGGAACAACTGAATCACGCTGCAGCAAAAAGTGAATTATATCTGTATGTAGATGCACACAACTGTCGACCATGGAGTCGCAGCAAAGCATGAAAAGTTCATTTATGTTTGAGTTCTCCTCCCCAGATCAGTTCAGTCTGAACCTGTTCATGCTTCAAAACCAAAAGCTTAATGCTATCTTTGGTTGATGGAATGCATTAAATGTAAGAAACTGGCATATATGAGACAGGCTGCTAAGTGTCTATAGATACAAGGAGTTCTAGATAAAGGAGCTCCACCCACTCAGCATTCAGCACCACCAGTATACTGATCACCACCTGATCATCTGGAATCATCTGCTCCTGGTTCTTCACTGATTCAGGACTTCAGTTAGATGCTCTTTATTCTGATTGAATGATTCATACATAGGTCACTACCAGTCAAAGTTTGGACACTTGTTCACATTCAGTGTTTTTTCTTTGTTTTTATTATTTTCTACATTGTACATTAAAATAAACTAAATGATGAAGGAACACATGGAATAATTCAGTAAACAGAAAAAGAATTAAACAAACCAGAATCTGTTCTGTAATAAGGGAATGATGGACTGTTGTTTTTTACTTAGTTCAGTGGTTCCTGCCATAATGTGCAGTAGAACCGTAGTGGAACAGGATCACTAACTGTGGACTGACCCGATCACAACTGATGATCCCAAACACATTCAGAAGGAGAAACTCCACTAATGAACTCTTGACGAAGAACTCCTGTTATTTAAACACCATTCCAGGTCGATTCCTCATAAATCTGAGTGAAAAAAGAGTGCAAAGCTGTCATCAGAGCAACAGGTGATATTTTCAATATTAATCTACAATGTAGCCGATAATAAACACAAAGAAAATCGATGAATGGAAAAGTGTCCAAACTTTTGACTGTTAGTGTATACAGATGTTAACTTACATAAAGACACACTATATATAGAGAGGGGTCAACTTCTGTATTAAATAAAAAAAACAGAAGTGTCCGAATACTTTTGTCCTCTCTTCCTCTTTGCCTTCACCCCACAGAGATAAATGGAGGAGTAACACTCAGTGGACACAAGCTTTACTGTTCCATGATGGCCATAAAACACACTGATGAGTCGCTCTGGAGGGAAAAGTGAAGCGGAGTTCATGTCTGCAGGTTCGTGGAGGTCAGGGCGGGTCAGCGGAGCAGAATCGGGCCTTTGTATAATAACGCTTCCCGTATGGACACATGAAAAGCCAGGGGTCACCGGGGTCAGGGCCTTCTTCCTTCCAGTTCAACCATTAATCCGTGGATGAGCTCTTCCTCCAGTCAGTCACGCCGCTGACATGGGAAAAAAAAATCTACACGACAGCAGGAGCCACGAACCACATCAAAGAAACAGTGAAGAACTTCACGATAAATATCCCGACGTCTGAGGGAACACAGAGATAAAACAGGTCCCGTGGGGATAAGGATGCCTAAATTAGAGCTGATAGGTTGGGGGGGTGTCAAGGACGTAGTTAAACGTTCTGGATACGGCCGGACAGTTAATACACTACAATTAAAATGCTGTATTTTATACACACGCACGCACGCACGCACGCACGCACGCACGCACGCATTATGTACACAGTTGTTAGGCATTACACTGTGGTGTTATTCTATAATTATCTAACCAAAGTCTGATAGTCCCTTCCTCTCACTCAACTTCTCAGGACCTTCTCACACATGAACTACAGCCTCTTCCCAGCATCCTTCACTAACACCACCCCCCCAAACACACACACACACACACAACCCCACCCTAGTTTGAGAACCACTGGATAAACCAATAGAAATGGACCAGTTGACATA
>JBBPDE010036222.1:0-10196 GCA_037974605.1 Nannopetersius ansorgii
CTCTCTCTCTCTCTCTCTCTCTCTCTCTCTCTCTCTCTCTCTCTCTCTCTCTCTCTCTCTCTCGCTCTCTCTCTGTGAGTGTGTGCACATGCCTGGCAGCAGTTGATGTTTGAGATGAAAGATCACTGTGTTGGATGCTTTCAGAAGGTCTCCAGCTAACCAAGAGAGGCACATTGTTTTATATTTTTGACCTCTGGCCCAGAATTTGACCGCCACAATGACCATATCAAGGAAAAGTGTACATTCCTAAGATATATATAACGTAAGAATGTGCATTCATATTATGATAAATGTAGATATCTTTGTCAGTGGCCATAATTCTAGCCATGTTAACATGCAGATTTCAGTTGCAGTGTTTTAAACTTGTTATTATTATTCCACAATAATGTTGGCGTGCTGAAGCCCCTCCCCTCCTCGTCTGTAAAGTCCTTGTCTCTGGATACCGATAGACTCACCAAGGTCATGTCTGACCTTAAATTACAGCGAATCTTTGAGCATAACAGACCCACAGAGTGAAACTCAGCAACTTGAGTGAAGAACTCTGTGTGTGTGTGTGTGTGTGTGTGTGTGTGTGTGTGTGTGTGTGTGTGTGTGTGTGTGTGTGTGTGTGTGTGTCAGTTTGCGAGTTTGTAAGAATTAGAGCTTCATGTTTCAAGTTAATCATGACTCCGAGTTCAGCATCGGCACTTAGCCTGTCATGAAAGTCAGAAATGACTGTTTTCCATTTAGTGATTCGAGCCGTGTGTCAAAATTACTGGGTAACAACTGACATGCAAATGACTGCAGTCCCAATATCAGTTACTTGTGTTCATTATGTGGGATCTATTGCCTCCGTGTGCTTGCGTTTGCATGTATGTGCCTGACCAGGTTGGATATTATGACGAGGCACTAGGATACAAATCAAAGCAGAGAAGGCAGAAATGCTGAAATATGTAATCACCCCTGTCCTGCCAGCTAAAATAAAAAAGACACCCCCGGTGTGTGTGCCCATTTCAGCACCTGTGCGAAGAAAACACTGCCACAAGCAACCTGTAATTTAATGTCAAGTCCTGGACTGCGGAGTATCGAGTGCAAGATGAAAAGGGAGTCGAGATGTGTTTACTCCATTTCTCATCCTATCTAAGACTTGCACAGCCTTAATGATATCGTTCATGCGGAGGATAAATTGCTTTGTATTTATGCTGCCTGCCTTCTGTTCATGCTGACACTGTTTCAGATGATGCTCTGCATGGCGTTCCCCCCTGGTGGTCGTTTCTGAGAACAGCATAGAACTCCAGGGAAGCATGTCCAGGGAAAGGAGTCGAACCGCTTGAGTGCACAGGACTTCAAGCAGGTCAAAAGTACAGAGGCGTACATTTTTAAAGTTGTGGAAAAGTAGCCAATTC
This sequence comes from Nannopetersius ansorgii, assembly GCA_037974605.1. NCBI lineage: Eukaryota > Metazoa > Chordata > Actinopteri > Characiformes > Alestidae > Nannopetersius > Nannopetersius ansorgii. The sequence goes on from JBBPDE010036222.1 coordinate 1,386, forward strand.
TGTTACCACTTGAGTGTCTAAAAGTGTCGGGTATACCTGCGACAAGGGAGGCTCACTTTATAAAATAATTCTTTCTAAAAGAATGGAGTGGACAGTCCTAAAGAAGCACCAGTGTAAGATCTGATGTGAGGAGCAGAGTGTAGGTTCTGCTGGAATTGCACTCCATTTCCTTTCACCTCTGGATGGAAGCATGGACCATCAATTTCAAATGCATACAAGTCAAATATTTCTAAAGGATTCTTCATTTATTAGTAGGGTGTTAAAAGCAAAGCACTCTTCTGACTTTCTTTCTGTGAATAGCTTTAAGGGATGGAGATCTTAAAGCACTTTCCAGCGCTCAAACACCCCTGCATTCATTCATTTAAAGTCTTCCCTCGGCTGAGGCGAACCAACTTCAGTTCTGTGTTGAAGTGATTGTTATTCACCCAGTTCGTACGTTTGCTCGCGAACCTCGGCAACTTTTTCGCGGCTCTTTGTGTTGTAAAATCATCGCTCCGTTTCAAACCCACAGGCAGTCAAATCAGCTCGGCTCTCAGCCGTTCTGAACTGACACATCAGCTGAGTGCTTTAGCAAATCTCTGCTTGTGCATTGCTGTGTGTCAGTCTTCCACCGCGCGCGGCTGTATGACTCAGAGAGGAGCTCGTCTCCCCTCCCGTCATGACACCACCTTTGAACGCCGCTTGCTGCTACTGACAATGCGCCATCAGCTCGCTTTGAAAAGAGACCTAGATAGAGCAACTGTCCAAACTTTTTTACTCCCTGCTACAGATCTCACTGCAGGCGTCTCCTAGGGAAGCCTGGTGGTGGGTTGTGCTCCATAAACTTCAGAGAGTTTAACACAGGAGTTTAGGTCTGGAAGCCTCAAGGGTCTTTTTTTTATATAGATAATCAGTAATTCTCTAAATGCAGCAGGAGGTTTCATGCAGCATGAGACAGAGGAGAGGCACTGAGTGTGTGCGTGTGTGTGTGTGTGTGTGTGTGTGTGTGTGTGTGTTTGTGTTGGGAGGGTGGTAAGAATGCTACTGCACGGTCTCAGCTATTTCTTCCAGCTTCTAGCAAAGGCAACAGGTTTTCCCGAAACTCTTCATTTCCAGCTGTAATGAGAGTCACTCGGTCCTTCCTTTCTGAACAGGTTTGTGGCTACTTTGAAGTAGCTGGCACAGCATGACAAGCCTCATAGCTTTCTTAAACCCTCAAACCCAGATCCTGTTATTAATTTATTACTCTAATGACTAGAACATGGATGCGTCGATTACAAAAAGAATGGAAATCTCAAACCAGACTTAATCGTTAATTAATCGTCTTAATACTACAAACAAAATGACAATTCCGGGGCTTAAAGTGGTTGATAATGGGAATTGTTTGGACCCCTTAAACCCAGTTCTTATTATTTAGTTTTTACTAAAGACTAAGGCATGAAGGTTATAAAAGGAATGGAGAGCTTGAACCAGCCATGGTCTGTTGAAGTTTAGGACACTTTATCAAAGCTCTGAACATTTATTATTAATCTTATGTTCATTATTGACTATGTGTGTTGTGTAGTTGCAGGAGTGAGGACCGGATACACAGACAGGTCTTTGGGGTTTAAGGTGTAAGTGCAAGAGGGACTCACCAGCTTCAGCGAAGGTGATGATTTCGGTCTGCTCTCCGCTCTCGGCCTCTTGGCGGCTGTGAGGCTCGTCGTCGATCAGCACACTGCCGTCCTGAGCCACGCGGCCCACGTGCACCTTGCGGATGGCGTTCAGCAGGGCGGCGCGGGGCACCGGGTGAGTGATGTTGGGCCGTGCCTGCAGGTGCAGCATGCTGAGGATGTGCCTCTTCACTGCCTCCACCACGTCTTGCTGCGCCTCCGCTTCCTCCACCGCTGGCGCCTCTGGGCCACCCCTCCGCAGCCGGGACAGGGCGCAGGACGGGCATTCTGACGGCAGGGAGCCTGAGGTAACCATGGCGCTGATGGAGCAACAGTGAGCCAGGAGCAGCAGTGCCCCGCTAAGGGCTGTCAGGAGCGTCATCCTTGGAGAACGGGCTGGAGACTCTTGAAGAGCAATGCAGACCAGCCAGGCAGTCTGACTAAACTGGGATCAACTAAGTTTCAAAAAGTTCCTTCTCTCCCGCAACTGAGTGGAAGCAGGGAAATCTGTCTTCTACCTGTGGATGCGCTCAGTCTGGCAGAGGTTTGACTGCAATAAAGCAAGAGGAAAAAAGAAGAAGAAGAAAAAAAAGGTAATCCTTGTTGTTAGAAGCAGAGCTGTTGCGAAGAGAGGGGCTGACTGAAGAGGATAAATAGTTCTGGCCAGTTGTTGGACTTGGTCTCTCTCTCTCTCTCTCTCTCTCTTGCTCTTTCTCTCTGTCTCTCGCTCTGGGTCCTTGGGAAGTTTGTATGGGAAAGGCAGGCAGCTTCTGGAGGAGCCCTGGGGAAGCAGTGTGCTCACGAGAGGTCTGGGACTGCTCACTATGCAGGAGTTGAATGGTTTTGTAGAAGTGGGTTGGGCTCTCTCTCTCTCTCTCTCTCTCTCTCTCTCTCTCTCTCTCTCTCTCTCTCACGCTGTATCTCTCTCTCCTCACTCTGATTCTACTTTCTGTCTCTGACTCTACTTTCTGTCTGTAATTATACTTGTTTCCCTCCCCCCTCCCTCCCCCTTTTCTCTCTCTCCCTCCCTCTTCCTCGAATGTATTTTTTTTTTTAAAGTCTATTTGTAGAATATAACTTTCCCCCCTTCAGGGCACGGACTCCCCGTATGGGAATTTGCAAGCCAGACATGACACGTAATTTATTAATGAGCACTTACCTACTCTACCTACGAGTCATAATGCTGTCAGAACAGACAGCCTCTGCTTTCACATTCGCAGATCCACTCTTTTACTCATCCAGCGAAGTGGTTTTTATTTTAATCATTAGTTTATAATAAGCACTGGTAATAACCCGACGTGCTTCAAAAGCCTGTTGGTTTTTTAGGAAACTCTTATAGTTAAACTCATTGATGACAAGTCGCGGTTAAATCAGTCAACTCTTGTGGGAGTGGAAATCCTCCAGAAGGTCCTTCTAGACTTCTCGCTAACCGCAGTGGCTATGAATGTCACTTTAAAATAATGGCGTAATACATTATGGTCTGTTCTGGTCAGTTGTGGTTCTTTTACAAAACCTTTTCGGATGGAAATTCATCAACTCAACTTCCCAAATTACAATTCCTCTTACTGTGAAAAAACCTCCCCTGCACTCCACCAAGCACATATACACACACACGCAAACTTCAAACACACACACACACACACACACACACACACACACACACACACACATGCGCAAACTTCACACACGTGTTCTGTGCAGAATCTTTAGGAAGTGCCCGGAAGGCTCACTTCCTGTTTAATTGGCAAAAGATGGATGTCTGGGTTTTTCGCCCTTACGAGGCGCTGGCTGTGACGTCATCAAAGGCTGAGCAAGGGGTCCTGACTGAGTGTCCGTCTGAGATTCAGGCGAGTCGTGCGCGTGAGGTCAGAGTGTTCAGAAGAGTCACAGCGTGGAGTACGTCATGTAGACCAGGAGCGATGTTTCCCAGGTTCTGTCTAACGAAAGATTACTCACCTCAACAAGATCTGAATCACACTGTTCTATCAGCGATGATGCCCGCAGTGGTCAGTGCCTAAACTCTAAATAAATGTATTTTAAAAAAATAATTACTTGATCACTCAGTCACAGACGATCATACATCACTAATAGTGGCATTTTTGGCATTTTTAGTGGCACCCATGTATCTATTATTAATTCACTTCAAACCCTGTAGATTGAAATAGAGGCTGATATTCAGTTCTGATGAGTTTGACTGTCACTTAAAATCTTTTGAGCTTATTTCTGAGGTTTCATTGAAGAATACAGTGACACTGGCAGTATCTCGTGAAACCTTAGCAGTAGTAGATGACTGCCCCCTCTTGTGGTACATTCTGTTCATTGCACGCAAATCTTGATACCTGTCCCCAGGCCCTGAAAGTCTGCTGCTTTAGTGTTCAGCCAGGCTCTCTTTTCATCAGTAACAGTGTGTGCCAGGGTTTCTGAGATGAAGCGCTTGCGTTTAAATTTGGGCTTCATACAACTATGGAACAGAAAAATACTGACAAAAATAAAACTGCTATTGTGTTTAAAAAAGTACTGCAGGTACATTTCCTCTGCACACTGTCCCTGCGATTCCGGATCACCTCCTCTCCTACTGCCCTTTGGCTACAGTGCTCTGGCTCTAACTTTTCCAAACGCGTCACAGATGAAGCCGACACTTTGCTCAGTTCACATAAATGTAAGGCTGTGGGGTCCTGAGGGGACCGTGTAATGGGGAGTGAGGAGAAGCCAAATCAGGTCACCTGTTTAGGGAATGCAGCTGGTGCGCCAGACTGCTCCGTAGCGTGGCTGCAGGTCGATTTAGTGAAGGAGGAACGAGGATTCAGGCATGCGATTGATTCCATTTGCATCTGCACAGCATTTGTATTGAGTACTGAGGGGGTTTTTTGGTAGCTTTGTTTTTCTTCTCCTTTAAGGCAGCTTAGGTAGAAATCAGTGTAGCTATATTAGTTAGTTCTTAAGTATTAAACCTTTATTGTAGCTTCACTACTTCTAGTTAAAAAGGTAGCCACTGATGTTCAACGACCGTGGCACGATGACACAGTGTGGGCAGTGGTCTGAGAATATAATTGAACAGGCTTTTGTAGAGGAATGCATATGGCACTATAAAGGAAACTACATAGAGAGACATTCGACACATATTTAGCTATAAAAGAGCAATAGACGTGCAATCATGCTTCCTTCTTAGTAAACATATCCCAATTCTGTCTTTATAGACTGCATAGGCTACTGCATAATGTTAAAATAGACTATAGTGTTTTTTGTTCTGGCTCCAGTAACCTGATATAGTAAATATGATGCAGCTCCCTATCAGTGGATGGCCTCAGCATTATTTATCGATGCTGTCATAATCTAAAGTATAGTGTATAATCAACACTGGGACCAATAACAAAGACACATGCAATAGCATAAATGGACAAGACTGTAGTTCATCGAGGATTTTAACATGCACTGCATGTACATGAACACTATAATTGTAGCAGTGTGGTTTTTCTGTAATTTTCTGGATAAGCAAGCCCATGAAATCCTGTGGACAGAACTGGCCTGGAGCTTAAAGTTTAGTGGGAAGCCGCTGATTAATTTCAGTTCTCAGAAAGATTGCAGTGAAACATTCAAACAATGTTGCAGAAATGTGGGCTCGTGTTTTATTGGTCCACCAGAGCAAAGCCATCAGTCAGTCTGGATGTCACAAACCCAGCTATGTTTATCATCTTATCAGGGCCAGACCCTCGGATTGGCATTCAAATCAAAACTCACAAAGGAAATGGCGTTTTCAATTCATGGACTCCAAAAAAGGAATGGTTTAAATATCGAACGCACTCGGCCTATTGTGTTTACACCGACCAAACTGATGTTGTTTTTAATCGTTTGTTAAAAAAATGATAGCTCAAATAAAAAAGGACCCGCTTTCAGAAGAAGCGAAAAGTGGAAATGTTGAGACGGGAATGTTTTCTGGAGGCACTGAGCGTCTATTTGGTTTGGATTTCATGAAGTTTATACTAGGGCTGTTAAAATGAATGGTCTCTGGTTCATACCTAAAGAGGAGGCGAGTTTCTCTCCTACTGCTTTCAGTAATACTGCCGGCAGCAAGTACTTCAAGTGATATCATGCAGTACACTATGCCCATCTGCAGTGAACATCTGGCACTTATCGTATTGACTTGAAGAAGAGGGTAATGACAGCGATGATAACTTTATGAGCACTGTGAATGAACGCTGCGAGACATGTACCAAGACTTCACTACAAGCCAAAGACTGGTGGAAGTGATAATATACTGTACGATGGTTTTCCAGGCTCAGAGTGAACCCGTACGCTGACTTAAAAGGGCGTATAAACCAAAAGTCCAGGTCTTAGCAATAGAGCAATGTCAGGTGTAGCAATGTTAACCTTAGCATTAGATTTTTTTTCCACTTACAAGTTATGACCACAATTCATGCTGTGCATCCCTTTTCCCACACTGGGACTATGTCTCACATGGCTCCCTTCAAGCATATGTAGTGCACTATGTAAGGTGCTCCCACACCCAATTAGAGAATACAGCCATGGAATAAGAGACCACTTTTCCCTTTTTTCTGTTCACTGTTTGTACAATTTGTGTGTGTGTGTTTGTGTGCGTGCGTGCGTACGTGCGTGCGTGCGTGCGTGTGTTTGTGTGTGTGTGTGTGTGTGTGTGCGTGCGTGCTTGTGTGTAAAACACACAGGTTGCTATTCTTGCAGTGAGAGCTGTGTAAATGAGTATGTGTTGAGTGCAGTAATGTGTGCAGAGCAGCTTTTCTTTGGTATTCCAGCGGCTTCACTCCTGATTCAGTTTCCGATGCATGAAACAGTCCCACATGCACAGACTCTCCTAACATCGCTCTTTTAATTGTTGCAATTGTAAAATAATGTACGAGTCATTTAACATTTAACATGTTGAGTCATTTAACATTTCTAAGGTATAATAAATTATTTATATGTAGTATCAGGTGTGATCAGTAGTGTATAAAAACAATAGTGACGTGCACATTTTACACAGACACACTCCAACACATTACAAAAGCAATAACCAGAAAATAAATGATGCGGTCTCTTATTTCCATGTCAAACAATTTCATTAGGGGTTCCATACTGGACTTACTGCACTTTTTACCCCAAAAAATGAACTCCATAAAGGCTGTGTTCATTGCAGAACGATACTTTTTACATCATGTCCTCTAAAAAAAACATACATTTAAGTGTATATTCTCAAAGAGGTAGTAATTAGTTGCCAGCGATTGTTGGGGTATGCAAACTGCAGGCTGAAGATTCCTCACAGGAAGGAGTTTTAGCAGCCAGGTCACTTTGGTGACTTCTATATGAAGTAGGGCATTAACACAATATGACGTAGAGGCACAAGCCGACGCCCCCCTGAGAGAAGTCTACTTGTTCTGTGGGAGGGGGGGTTGTGCATTCGCTTGTGTACACGATGCAATCTCTGCCTCTGATTGGCTTACGCTGACACAGGTTCCTTGGTTTAACCAATTATAATAGGTGTGAGGGGAATCACAAGACCACAGCAAGACGAGAGACACGGCAGCAGAGAATACAGACACACATCTCATGTGTGGAGATCCTTCACTCTAGAACACAAACAGCACTGAGACCTGCAGAACCTGCAAGTCAGTGTTAAAGTACAGTAACAGAACCGGCGATCTGCATCTGAAACGCTCCACTAGCTAACATGGCTAACGCTAGCACTGCAGAGTGGTCCAGTACAGACTGAGGGCGCTGGGTGGCTTCACGACTTAAACTGTTCCCACTCTTAGTTGTACACTTAAATTGCGTACCAGAAAATTCAAGGCATCTGTCTTCGTTTAGTTTAGTTTAACTGTGGGGTTAACTGTTAATGTTACAGAGAACTTTAATAAAAGTTGCTCAATGTTGGACGCATGTGTTCCTCCGCTGCGTGTGTGAAGATGTCATCAAACGACTAGTCGACTCGACTTCGACTGACCGATAAGTCGACTTGAAAAAATCTGAAGTATAAACTAAAGAATATTTTTCTGCAGTGGGCTGGCACCCCGTCAGGGTGAGAGCCTGCATTGTGCCCACTGGCCCCGGGACCATTATTATAAAGTTAGGGCTTCTGTATTAAACATTGCATTATGATGATATGCACTAACGCTGCATAAATATGATACAAAGACATGATTATACACTTAAAGCTTCCACTTTTGTGTCCATTTGGACTGTTAAAGTTATTTGCACATTACTCCATAACTAATATGATCTGGTTCTTCTTGTAAAATACTCAGTTCATCTTCTTATACAGTATATTACCATCAGAGCTAATGAACCATATCAAATATTACAGTTAAAACCCACACTTAAACCAATTCCAGTTGTTATATCAATTAAAAGTGTAGTTTAGTTTGAGACTAGGCATACTGTATGACTATATACTGTGTATGTTTTTAAGACTAGCTCTAAAGCACTCATTGCTACCACAGCCTAGCAGGTCTGGGACCAATTGATATAGGAGGGATTATGGGTAAAATGGACCGGGGGCGGATGATGGATGACCGTCCCCCATCATCCTCACATCAGGGGACACATTACAGAGAGTGGGATGAGCATCCGATGACACTCTGTTTACACCGTTCCTCTCCATCGTGGATGGGAAAGGACCAAACGGCATTAAAACTGAACGGAGGGAAAAAGAGAGAAGAAGCATTTTTTTTATCTCCCTGAGGAAGTGAGAGAAAGATGGATCAAGTAAATCTTTTTCTAGATGTGAGTTCCCTCTAAGAAGCAGAGCTCTTCGTCTTTCCCTCCCTCACACAGCCTGTCTCTGCTCTCTCTTTTTTGTGTGGATAGAAAAACGCTTGAAAATCTGCAGGAGCTGAATGTGATCTTAAACAGGAGTCGACTTCCTCAGTGTGTGGAGTGCTGGGGCTGCGGTGGAGGATCTTTAGGGAACGTTGCAGGTTAGGTGGGCCTGCAGAGCAAACTCAGGTTCCTGTGCTGAATCAAACTCAATAGAATTTCCAAATGAAGAACCTCTGGAAAGCTTGCAATGGTCTTATAGTTTTGTTCATCCTGTATGATAGTTTCTATATTTCGTCGTTATTTAAATCTATCTGTGTGTGTGTGTGTGTGTGTGTGTGTGTGTGTGTGTGTGTGTGTGTGTGTGTGTGTGTGGCCTTGCGTTGAATGCATAAAAGGCAAACCTCAACCTTTC
>JBBPDE010036232.1:0-10195 GCA_037974605.1 Nannopetersius ansorgii
TTGAGTCTGGTTCCTCTCAAGGGTTCTTCCTATCGCCATCTTAGGGAGTTTTTCCTCGCCGCTGTCGCCGTCACTCTCAGCTCATCAGAGGCATTTCATTCACACACATACACACACATTTATTTCATTTTGTAAAGCTGCGTTGTGACAATTGTTAAAAGCGCTATATAAATAAAACTGAACTGAATTGAATTGAATTGAATTGAATTGCGTAGAAGTGATCCTAAATTCTATCGTAGGAGTGAAATTTATAATGTGCGTAAGAACAGAAAAAGTGAGATTTATTTTCGCTGGATGATCTTATGCACCACAGTGTGTAATCAGCACCTAACTTCCCCCAACTTTAAATATATAGAAAAAGTATACAGATTTATTTTTAATGGAAGAGAAAAAATGTGTGCTGGTGTATGCAGAATGTCACCTATTCAGAAGTACAATAACAGTGCGGATATTGTAACCATCTCTTGTTGGAATAACGGAGAAGCGTGCAAAGAAAATAAACTTTTTCTGAGACGGATACTGCGTAGAAGCTGGGGATGAAACCGCTTCAGATTCACGTAATTATATTCGTTCTGGGTTGGTGCTTTTATCACTGTGGGTGCAGTCTACCTGTGCTGGACGTGTGTAATAAACAATGTACTTGGATTTACGCACATTTCTAAGCACAAGTGGCGGCCTTGGGAATCGAACCTAGACTTTCTGATCGCAGGGTGAATGCCTTAGCCTTAGCCACTAGGCCACCAGTAAAATGTTTCTTGCTTCCGGGACACGCTCACTTCTCCTTCAATTGACCAACTTTTCAATACTTACGGTTAGAACTCACAAATGGAAAATTATAACTCGATCTCGTTTGTGATATAGTTTGAATGCGTTTTATTCTTTTGCCCAGTGTTTTTAGTTTCTAATTCTGTAGTGAGCCTGTCTTTGTGCTTCACTCTGTGTTTTTTCTAGTTATGTTTTTGGATTGATATTTTTTATAAATTTTTCTGATCAAACCGTATGTACTAAACCCTAACTTTCTCTCCACTGAATTCTTGCAATTTTGGCAAGTATCAGGTGACATCCTTGAACAGTTGACAAGGATGAAATAGATTTGTGTTATAAACATTTACGCTTGAGGTTAAGAATGCAAATCATCTCCTTAACAATATGGAATCTACAGGTACTGATGGACTGACTTCAGAATTTAGTTCCGTTAACAAAACAGGTCCCTTCTTATCTGTAGTGTTTATATGAATGCCTTCCTTCTGTAATGACTCAGGGGTTAACTGCTTCCATTACCAAACAATTTCTTTACTCAGTAATGACCACAAATCATTTGCATTATGACTCACATACTCAAGTTGGTTCTAAAGTCAGTTACTGAATAAAGTCAGATTTCTTAGCAAAACACATATTACAAAAACTTTCAGGTTAGTCCTGGACATTTTGTAGAAACATATTTTAAAAAGTCATATAGGAATTGCTGTATTTCCGTTAAATTGATGGGTGGTACACCCCCCCAGATTTAGTATGTCTAGAGGCATTAGGTAGGGATGCCCAAGACAAAACCTGCAGCTTTGGCTCTGCGTCATCATAATGAAACATCCTGAAAGACTTTGGCCAAATGCTCGTGGATTTCACATGGAAGAACAGGACACACGGGGGCAGCTGGTGGCCTAGTGGTTAAGGTTAAGGCATTCGCCCTGCGATCAGAAAGTTCAGGTTCGATTCCCAAGACTGCTAGGCACCTCTGAGGCACCCTGAGCATGGTACCATCCCCAAACTCTGTTCCCCCGGGCGCCGTGTTTCTGCTACCCCCTGCTTCACTTGGTGAATGGGTTAAATGCAGAGGAAGAATTTCGTGCTGTTCACGCTCTGTGGTGTGGTGTGTGACAAACGGTCACTTTCACATCACTAGAACCTGTTTTCTTGAATTCCGGTGTCTTACTTTTTCAGATTCACATTAAATAACACCCTTCCTCCATTTGGAACATTATATCTCTCCATATTTGGTCAAAACCGGATATACATCTTTCTTGCCTGTAATTATGCTATGAATGAAGCCCCTGTTTCTGTTGAATAGTTGTCTTCGTTTTCTTCATTATAAATTCCTACACGTTAAAATAATTTTTTACAGTGTTTCTGGCAACAATGTCCAACTGGAGCTCTTTTCCAAAGACATATAGCTGCTTTATCCTGCCCCATATCTGTCTGGAACCAGTCTGTGGATGGCTTCTATCGGTTACCTAAGGGAATCTCTTTAAATCATTCATTGAGTTCTGTAAAGCTAAATCTAAATTTAATAGAGAGACATTGATGTAAACTGTAATTTTGTTGTGGTGTTAGCTTAGTGGGTAGGATACTTGCCTCTGGACCAAGAGGTCATGGGTTCGAATCCTACCTTCAGCATACCACCACTGAGTTCCTGAGCAAGACCCTAAACTCTGAGTTTCTCCAGGGAGAGGTAGGGAATGGAAGTCGCCTTGGATAAAAGCGTCTGATAAATGCCGTAAATGTAATGTTTGTTGGTCTGGAATTTTCCATTGCTAAAACAGCTTTGTGAGTTTGTTACAAAAAAACGCAGATTAAAATTCTCTTTTATTTTGGGGGAAATGTAGTGTTGCTTTCCTAGGAAACAATGCAAATGGACATAATTGTGAATACAAGTTTAAATTTATAATAATGGACAAATTTGCAGGTGAGAAATAATGCTTTATTGCTTTTAACAAGGAGTTTACGAAATATATAGTAAATACTCTTCAAATACTCTTTACTGTTCAGAAATATAGCTCAATACAACCCAGGGTTGGCTTTCATATGTAAAAAAAAATATTTTTCACATCTAGTCACATTTCCTTAATATTTATTCAAGGCATTCCTGTTAATGAAGTGAGCATTACATTTCCTCAGGGTTACAAAGAATATTTGTAATCAATACAATGAGACCTTCTATTGTTTTGACACACCTATGGTTAATGGTTTTGCCCACTACAGGCTGATACATTTATGTGATTATAGGTTATGCCCATTAGGGGCAGACATATGGGTGGTAAGAAGAATAGGGAGGAATTTGAAGTGGACTGAAAGCTGGGTAACCTGACAGTACCCTAAACAGAAATATATCAGCAAAACAAATTCCAAAAATACAGCTTGTACTATGCCTGTTGTATAAATCCTCGGAGTATTAAAAAGAACATTATATGTACTTATTATTACACAATTGTAGTTGACTGTTCTGGCTTATATTTCACATACACTACATCTTAATATCAAGAAATTATCTTGCAAATATTCTACATGATCATTCCTCTCACAATGCCAGGTTTTCATGGCTCAAACTTCACCACCTTTCTCACTAACACTTTGCAGATATTGTTAGTTTGGAGATACTGTTCTAACACTTTGGAAATAAGTTCTGTCATGCTTAAATCATAAAGTAATCAAAATGCTTTAAAACAATTACACAAGAATTCAATCATGGGAACTAATATGGAGTTCCCACAATTTTGTGCCTATAACATTCCCCATTCGTCTCTGAAGGTTTTATACAAGATTGTGTATCTGTGGGAATTTGTGCCCATCATGGCAAAAGAGGTCATGTACTAATGACAAAAAGGTCTAGCTCGCAATCACATTTCTAATTCATCCTAAAGATCAGGACCCTATGTACGCCACTGGAACTTCTTCAAACCAAACTCATCAAACCGTCTCCTTATAGACTTTGTGCACAGGGGCGTGTTCATTCTGGAACAAGAAAGGAGGGTGGTGGTGGCCTTGTCTCTGGACTAAGAGATCATGGGTTCAAATCCTCTTCAGCATCCCACCACTGGGTTCCTGAACAAGACCCCAAGTTGCTCCACGGGGACTGTCCCCTGTAGTTAGGGTATTGAAGTCACTTTGGATAAAAGCTGCTAAATGCTGTAAATGTAAAGGGACTTCCCCAAACTGTTGCCACAACACTGAAAGGGTAAATAGCTACAGAATGTCTTTTTGGCTGCAGTGTTAACTTGTATGGAATTTAGGTGTCAAACCCAAACCCTAAAAAACAGCCTCAGTCCATCATCCCTCCTCCATGAAATTTTACAGTTGGCGCTCTACATTCTGTCAGGCAGCATTCGCCTGGAATCTGCCAAACCCAGATTTATCCATCTGACTGTCAGAAAGAAAAGCATGAGAACACTCCAGAAACCAGTGTCCCCACTCCATCCAAATCTTCCAAATGATGCTGGTGATTTTAGGCTTGTTTGCAGCTGCGTGGTCATGGAAACCCATTTCATGACACTTTTCATGCACAGTTCTTGTGCTGATGTTTTTTGCAGAGGTGATGTGGAGCTCTGATTTGAATGATGACACTGAGGATACCCACAGTTTTCAACACTCAGTCGGATGGTGTACAGCTTTTTGGGAGATCTTGTTGCTGCCGTAGATTCTTCCATTTCCAGAGTTGCCTAATGCAGAAGTAATATCTACCAAATCGAACATACTGATTTGATCAGCTACTTGTTGCATCTAAAACGCCTTGCTTTCTGCGCCCTTCCTAATGCATTTGTGCCTGTTTACACAAGTTAGATTAGAGAAATTCTTCCCACACTGTGAGCAAAAATACGGTCGTTCACCTGTGTGAATGCGCTGATGTGTTTGTAGATGACTCTGTTGATTAAAACTCTTTCCACAGTCTGTACAGTGATATGGTTTCACGTGCGAGTGAATGAGCATGTGACGACAAAGATTACTCAGATGATTAAAAATCTTACCACACTCTGTACAGTAATACGGTTTCACTCCTGTGTGAATGCGCCTGTGTATTTTAAAACAAGCAGCATCTTTAAAAACCTTGCAACAATCTAAGCAGCAATATGGTTTTTCTCCTGTGTGAATGCGCTGGTGTATTTGGAGATTACTCTGACGAGTAAAACTCTTTCCACACTCTGTACAGTGATATGGCTTTTCTCCAGTGTGAATGAGCTGGTGTGTTTGAAGATTTATCAGTTGACTAAAACTCTTTCCACACTCTGTACAGTAATACGGTTTAAGTCCTGTGTGAATGCGCTGGTGTGTTTGAAGATGACTTTGTTGACTAAAACTTTTCCCACATTCTGTACAGTAATACGGTTTAAGTCCTGTGTGAATGCGCTGGTGTGTTTGGAGATGACTCTGTTGACTAAAACTCTTCCCACATTCTGTACAGTAATAAGGTTTAAGTCCCATATGAATGCGCTGGTGACGCTGAAGGGTACTCTGTCGACTAAACCCCTTCCCACATTCTGTACAGTGATACGATTTCTCTCCTCTGTGAATGCGCTTGTGACGTTGAAGAACGCTCTTTCGATTAAAGCTCTTCCCACACTCTGTACAGTGATAAGGTATCTCTCCTGTGTGAATGCGCTGGTGTTCTTCCAAATTACTTTTTTCCTTGAAGCCCATTCCACACTCTGTATACTGATATGGCATTGCTCCTCTATGAATGCACTGGTGGGTTTGGAGATCACTCTGTCAGCTAAAACTCTTCCCGCATTCACAGCGGAGGTAAATTCCAGTTTTCTATGTCAGTCTTTGTGTTTTCTAGTGTTCTATCTGAGAATACAGCCTCTTCTGGTAGCCATGTCCTCATATGTCCCCTCCTGATGTCAACAGCATGGTGTATTCTTCTCAGCAGCACCCACTGATGTATTTGTGAAGGGAAATTTAAGCTGTACAGGAGAGCAGACACACAGAGCAGACTTGCACCAGGATGTGATTTATTTCTGGAGGATAAAAGAATGACAATATTTAAAACAAATCATTAAATGCAGCAAAATTATCGTTTTCAGTTAAACTCAGATTTTTAAAAAATCATGATTTTAGGGAGACAGGGCAAAACATATGGTTATCTAATTTAACAATTATTAATACAGAAGAGCTTGAATTTTTGTCAGCTCTTTACAATGATCAATATTTGTGCATGAAAGACAAAAAACAAAACAAAAAAATATTTTACTAAATGTATGGCCCAAAAGTTACCCATTCATGTGTTGTGGAAACTGATACAATATTACATATCAGTGATTGGCAGAAGTATGTAAATCTTACTTTTAGTGTTTGGACAATAACTTCAACAATACATTTCCGGTAACTATTGATCAGTTTTGCCCATTGGTTTAGAGGACTTTTAGTCTATTCCTCCGTACAGGACAGGTTCCAGTGTTAGTGGGTTTTCTCAAATAAGTCTTTTGCTTCAACATTTCTATTAGACTTTGTCTTGGGCATTCCAGAACATTACCTTTATTCTCCTTTACATTTACGGAATTTATCCATAAGGGGATGCTTTTATCCAAGGCAACTTCCAGTCCCTAACTACAGGGGGCAACTTGGGGTTAAGGGTCTTGCTCAGGAACCCAGGTGGTGATGAATGCATGATTCAAACCCATGACCTCTTGGTTCAGAGGCAAGTATCCTATCCACTAGGCCAGCGTTTCTCTAACTTATTTGTCCTGGGGACCAGTCATGTCATATTATGCCTAAAGAAGAACAATATTAAACAAGACTGAACAGAAGTGCTTTGGCTACATTTCAGATTATTGCCAAGTAAATATACAGATATGTAGTAATTAGGCAGTTATTATTATTATTATTATTATTATTATTATTATTATTATTATTATTATTATTATGGGCCTATGCCTATATATAAGAACAAAAATAACAGATTTTTTTTACTTTGTGTGTTTTATGTTTTTTTTTTGTTGTTGTTTTTTTAAACTATACTTTTGAACACCGCCAAATGGTCCTAAACGTGCAAACTGACTGTAAACCTAAATTAAATTACAGGTCTAGTCACCCACAGGGATTATTTGGCACCAACAAAAAAATCAACATTCTAATCTAACGGGTCGAAACGAGGAAGACAGTATGCAATAGTTTTTGGTACCAAGTCGGTACTAAAAAATATTAAATAGGCATTAAGTCGGTACTAAAAAATATTAAATATTAAGTAAGCATCCGGTCAAACCGCGCTTATGCTAACGATTAACTAAGCAAATGGCAATGTTTATTTCAGTCCGACATTCAAATTACTATAGGGTATATTTTTTATAACAAAAGCTCTAAATATAAAATAAATTAAAACGTGCCTGCTTGAATTCTTTCATTAAATCTGGGTGACGGTCTTTGAGGTGTTTTATAAGGTTCGATGTATTTCCTCCTTTTGACATAAAACTTCGATGACACCGCTTGCAAATGGGTTTCTGGTGATCAGTGATGTTGCCCTTGTCATCAGCCGCAAAAACGAAATACTTCCACACGCGGCTCTTTCCTCCTTTCTTTACAACAAGCGGATTCAGAGCCACCTCATCAGCAGAACCGCCGGTTGCCAAGTCGCTGTGCTTTTACGAAGAAGACGCAACTGCACAATAAGCACACAGCGCGGCAAGAACCGGATTGACCGGGTGCTCGGTACCACTGGTACTTCAGAAAACCTGGTACCGTAACATTTAATTTTTTTAGTACCGACTTGGTACCGAAGCACCGGGTCTTTTGACAACACTATTACTCACTGCACTACAACCATTTGTAGTTTTGGAAATGTCATATAATTAAATCCATGTATTGAAGTACATAACCAACCTATGTCCTGCGGTAATCCCTGCACTTTGTTTTTATTAGGGCTGGGCACGTTAACGTGTTATTATCGCATAAACACATTATTTACTTAGCGCTGACAATTATTTTGAAGACATGGAACCCCTGACCATTACGCCAACAGGGCCTTTAATGACACCGCATTCAGATAGTTGGCACCCTTTACTGCTGCTATAATGCTCTGAACTCTTGTTTTTGTATAACAAACTATAGAAAATGTGAATGCAGTAGCACTGGCAAATAGCTTTGGTGTTATATTTGATTTATATTTGATTTGATTACATTAATCAAACCTGTGTAATATTTTAACTGCGATCTTTAAAGTGTTTGTAAAACAGCTGTTACTGCACTTTTTTCATGTAGTAGTACTTTTAAAATAAGAGAGCGCAATACTATACTTTTGAAAATTTTTATGTAATTTTCCGTATCACAATGCGATTAATGGCATAATTATATGTGTTGGGCCTTTCTACCCCAAAATGCCAGAGCCGTTGTGTCTCCCAGTCCGCCTCTGGCGTTTACTCGTGTTCCTCCTTTTCAGAAATGACATTTTGCAGAAGAATTCTCCAACACTTCTCTAATGAAAAGTCAGCTGTGAACACAATGGACCAGAGCAGAAAACCTTACCTCCAGTACTACAACTTCTGCTCCTCTCCCTCCAAACACACAGGAGCGGAGGACAGGATCTTCTTCTCTGCAATGGGCTTAGAGAACCGTGGAAACTGTGGAATTAGTGCCATCTGCTGGATTGCCCAGCCTTCACTCCACAACCACACGACAAATGACTGGCACAAAATCCCGTGACGTAATGAAACACTGGTTGGAAACGGTCACTTTATTCTTCCGTTTGATACTGACCTCGAAACAGTGTTTCGGAACATAGGCGTTACCAGGTTCTTGGAGCGTTTTAAATCATATTTTGAATTTAGGTAGTGCAATGAGGTATTACAGGTGTTTGCGCAAGTGATGAAGAAGAAAAAGAAGAAGAAAAATACATTTGGAAGCACTTTACATATACTGCGTTCATGTATTTTTTCTTTCATATAAAATAAAACACCAAATTTTTGTTGACAAGGATGGCCATTACTGTACCTTTCCCTGTAGTGTTAACAATTTGCTCTGCCGAACCTGCTATTTCGTTCTTCACCATTCATCAACGTTAACAGGGAGACAGCGGTTAATTATTTATTACTGGATGTGGGGGCTTAGTAGGCATCTTTTGGGGCTAGGAGGCAACTTTTGTGTAGGTATTTAGGAAAAATACACAGACATGAAAGACATCCACACTTTTTTAAATGATTTATTCATTTATATTTTTGTCCATTGCCTATATGTTGTGCCAATGCAGCTGTTTGTCGCTTTATCAGAGAATCCTATCATTCTGGAACTGATTGCTACACTCCAAAGTCTCTATTCATGTTTTGTTGTGCCAGGTTAAGGTAGCATCCCCAGAAGAGGGGGAGATAGAGAATAAGAGTTTTGCAAGAGGTGGACAGGGACTAGGACGACATTTGCCTGTTCTGAGCCTTATATGTTAGAGGTTTTTAAATCACAAAATGCCAGAAATCCTGCAGAGGTCATTCTCCAGTAAAAACAGAGCCAGCAGGAAGTAGCATACATATTGCAAGAGAAAACTTGTGAATACTGAGATAGGCTTTACTTTCTCATTATCACACTGGCCTTAATATTTAAATAAAATAATTCATATTGTAGTTTATTCCAACATGAAAATAATTCATTAACATTTACTCAATATTTCTGAGTACATGTGACTGCTCAGGTAAATTTTACTTGATTCTCATAAGTTGCACTCGATTACAACATTAAAACTTCTTACTAACATTTTTTAAAGTAAATTCTATTAGTTATTTCTTTGAGTGTAGTTAAAACTCTTCCGCACAGGTTCAGTGTGCAATGCTCTCTTAATGCTCCTCTGTGTGCTTGTGTTCATGCTTCCCACCTGACATTCCAGTAATAAATATGCTAGTGTCATTTACCTTCTCAAAAGTCATACACACAAAACAATGCATGACGTCTCTTGCATCTTGTCAGCTTCACAGCTTTCAAGACTACAGCACAGCGTGAACTGCTCTTCCAATTGGCAAGAATCAGTACTACACCGATTTTACCGAGAACAACTCCTGTTTCGCCTGCCACCCCACCCGCTCCACTAGCACTCCAGGGGAGGTTGACTGGTGAAACACGGCTCCAGCATACAAAATGAAACACAGTTTACACACAAACACATTAAACGTCACACACATCTACTCCCCCCCTTAATTGAACCCCAAAACACAATTTAACGGCCAAAAGGCAACTCACTCCGCCCACAAAGGCTCATGGGAGCCAGTTCTGCCTGCAGGCTCATCACAATATTTTAAGGGCTCATCACAATGTTGTAAGACTTGGTTTACAACATTGAGCACACAAGCCTCCATTACACACAGGAGCCGAGTTTACTTTTAAAACTGTCTGTAGGATTGCCAAAACGGCGATTCCTGCTTTCGACTCCAAACTATTTCTTGTCTGTTGCCTCAACCTGCCTTCTGACTTACTGCGCATGTTCAAATGAAGACCTAATTTTTCTAAATAAAGG
>JBBPDE010036270.1:0-10194 GCA_037974605.1 Nannopetersius ansorgii
GTGTTTGTGTGTGTGTGTGTGTGTGTGTGTTTGTGTGTGTGTTTGTGTGTGTGTGTTTGTGTGTGTGTGTGTGTGTGTTTGTGTGTGTGAACAACTGTCCTTGGTCTGCTTTTTTTTAAATCATGAGCGGCGCCTGTTTTCACCTGCAGCTAACTTCGCTGTCTGAGGTGACAGACACAGGAAAACAGTAAAAAGAAGTAAAAGCACTTTTTAAATTAACTATTTATGCCCCAATATCTTCTTTAAAAGTGTATTATTTATTATTAGTGTCAGTATTTTGTGTTATTTGGTAGTATAATTGATACTGCTTGCGTATTTTGGCTGGGTTTGAGCGTTCCCTTGGGCTAGGAGTGTAAGAATCAATCTGGCAACCCTGCGTGATGCCAACAAGTAGAAAAAAATGCGCTACTTTGTTTCAAAGGGCCGTCTGCTTCCTTTTTCATCTTTTTAAAGTCCACTTATAATGTTTAGTTGGTTTAATGCATCAAAAACTTTACATTTTTCAACCTCTTTTACAAATAAACTGGCCATTACTGTCCCTTTAAGACTGAAATATGTAAATGACCTCTGTCCTGATTGACTGTCTCATACTGCAGCATGCGCAGTAACAGCACTCCTCCTAACTTTAAGCTTCCTGTGGGGGAGGGGGCGTTATATGCAAATGCCATTACAGCCATTATGAAATCAAAATGGGTTTGTTTTTGCACAGACAGGAGAGTAAAACCCAGGTTAGCAGCAGTGGCACGCATCGATTGCCTTTATATACTTATGTTTATAAAGAGATTATCTGCAGAATGGGCCACTTTAACCCAATGCTCGTCCGTAATTGTTAATCCCCAGTGACTGATATCACTATTGTAGCTTTCTGATCTATTTCTTTGTGTCAGAAATGCTCTGGAAACATTATCATAATCTTTTTAGTGCCACAGCCGACGAGAAGCTCTCAGCCCTTCGCCACAGGCCTTTTAAATGGGATCATTTGGACTGTAGAGGTGCATGATGACTATAATGGATTACTCTGGCCTTAAAAGGCCCGTTGAGCCGGAGCCAAGAGATAGGGATGGGCCATTCTCCGCTGGCCCTTGTTAACCCGTGCGTCAGTCTTAATGGGTGAGAGAGCAGCCGGGAGGGTCGCAGGAGGGGTCCGGCAGCGCAGGGTCCAGTGTGCCGGAGGTACCTCCACTAAAAGGTGGGATAATAATTGCCGAACAGAGAGAGCGAAAGGTCCCAGAGTCGTTTTAAAGCAATAGTTTGGAAAAAATACAATTTGCCCAGTTACACCCTCACACACACACAGAGTCACGCAGCCTAGACGTGTTTACAGTCTGCTGCTTTAATGTCAGCCGGACAAGCTTTAGACCATTCTGATGTCATTTCACCTCCGAAAAATGGCATGAAATCTGTTGGATAAGGCCTTTGTTACTACTGACGCAACATTACTATCGTGTGCAATATCACAGCCGTCACTGACATGTCTGATAAAAGACTGGCTGAGGGGGCGTTTACATATCGCGCCTAAACGCGTGGAAAACGTGAGGCGCGTCGCTTGCGCTCCGGAAGCGTCTGTCGTTGCTAAGCAACCATCAGCCGCGCTCTCCATTTCCTCCAACGAAAAACCCTTGCTGTAACTCTGCTGCACGATTTTTTTTTACGCAGAAAAGAGAAAAACGCCGCAGTGTTTGGGTGCAGCCCACTCTTCAAAACACGGGGAGTTTCACCGGCTGATCCAGGAGCTCCGCCTGGACACCGGGAGGCTCAGAGCCTGTCTCAGACTCCACACGGACCAGCTGGGTTATATTTTAGGAAAAGTTGACAAACCATAAAGTTCAGGAAACCCCTGGAGCACAATGATGAGCCGCTCCTCCGTGTTTCTGCTGAGGCGGCAGTGTAGCGGAAAAGGGGAGGAAGCTGATTGGTTGAACCTTGTCACATGACCAAATGACCGGCGTTCTGAAAAGTTGAGATGTTTTCAACTCGACACGACGTGGACGCGCCTGAAAAAAATGAGCGCGTCGCACCGCGTGCGCATCGCGACCGCGTGGCTTCCATAATGAGCGCAGCTGCCGCGCGTCTCCATTTGAAATAAAGGACTTGCGCGCGCAAAAGACGCGACATGTGAACGGCCCCAAAGGAGAACAACTCCAAACCGCTACCTGTGTTACTACTTAACTTCAGATAGGTACCGTTATTTATTATCTATAGTATTTATAACCCCCTCGCTTAATGACTTAATGAGCATGGGGTATTTAGTACAAAGCATTTTCAGAGTATTTTCTTCAGAGTTTTCTTCTGACTTTATGTTATAGTTTATATTGTTGTTGTTTTTGTGTCTCTGTGTGTCTGTGCAGGTGCAACATTTCCTCCAAGATCAACAAAGATGATTCTGATTCTGAACATTTGTGCAGGTTTACTGCATGTGTCCCGAACGGTTCATACATGTGTCGTGTAGTCTTCAGTGAAGTGTTACCAGTAACGAATAATAATACAAGTTTAATAATACAGCAGACAAGGGTCCTCAGATCCATACAGCTATCCAAACTCTGACATACGTTTGATTCACTCCTATTGAGAGAAGGCCGCTGCCTCACCATCGGCACTGTTCGTGATCTCGAAGTCATGGACCATGCAGTTCAGTTCAGTACAGACATCATCCCACACGAGGGACATTCTGCACTTTTTTAACTCGATGTATTTGGAACGTCAGAAACAAATTCCATCTGGCTTGCCAATCAGAAGTCACATGACGTGCTCAGACACGCCCATTTACTGCTCTTCCAGACTCCACCACCTCCAACAGAAACATAAAAGTGCTTTTTTTTGCTCGGGGATTCTACAAACAGTGTGAACAACGTATCGTCTGGCACCTGATGACAGCCTGAATAGACTATCTGCAATTGTTTCCAAAGCATGAGCAGTTAACCTACTCAGCTTTCAAGTATTATTTAGTATTAAATGTGAATGATTGAGTTTTCATGTGTTTTGGGTGTTTTTCCTTCGGTCGGATGAGACAGAATCAATCTGGCAACATTGCATGGCGCTAATGAGACGGCATAGGATTCCATCACCTGTTCGGTCAACCTGAGAGCTCCAGTGCTAAACAAAAGAAGCCCTCAGACATGCCTCACCTGGCCTTCTCGCCAGAAGAGGGGAAACATGAACATTTGTTTGTTTGCTGAACTACTCCTTTAATCCTCTTGCCGCTCGTATGCACCCACACAAAGCACTTTAGCTCAGCATTTACAGCGCTTTAACGAGGGCAGACAGCACTCTTCAAGAAGTGCTCTCCCCCGGTCTGTATCATCTGTTTTGAGAGGGTATAATTGCACCATTGTTATTAAAGCAAATTGCACGTCGTTAATAAGCCACTGCCTATTGCTGGCTGTGGACAAGCCTGTCTTCATGTAGAGCAGCTTTTCAAGATCTCCCCACACCCCCCTGGGGCCGCCGCTAATCAGCCAGTCTCATTCAGGGGTGCTGATGTCCTTCTGGGATGGTCAATACAGATTATAAGAAGATGCAAACATAGCTGAGTGTTTTGGGGGTGGGGTCACAGACGCTGGGACAGAACTTCTTCTAGAAGTGATGAAGCGGATACCTTTGTGACTCGCAGAGATGAGTTCTGTTTGTAATTCGCTAAAATTTCTGCAGTTGCCTCTACTAGAGAAGGGCTAGACTTTCAAACAATTTGAGATGTTTCCACTCTTTATCCCCAATGTAAATGCGGTTTGGCACTGGACTATCGCTGCTGCGCTTTAGAGAGCAGAAGCCTGACTCCCTTTTACGCCAGCACTTGTCTCCGTCCTTCTTTACCTGTGGAAATACTTCCATCCACAAATGCACAATATTCTATGCAGCCTTCATGGCCAAACTTTGTTAAAAAAAAACCCCAAAAAAACACAGTTCCACTTGAAGGCTGTTCGTCCTAGCATTTATAAAAGTGACCCGTGCCTTTCCGGCAGCCCCGAAGTCGCTAACCTTGAGACGGCGGAGGATCCATCCCCGCGGATACCGAGGAGTCTGTCATTAAACAGCGTTTCGGGAAAGAAAGGGCTCGCTTGAAGTGGCTGTGAAATATTGATGGGGTAAAAAGTCCCCAGGTGTCTCGCAGTGTCTTTTCCCGATGAATTATTTGTGGTGCGACATCAAGAGCGGTTCTTTTGTGTACGGATTTCTTCGGCTGCTGTTTAAAGCGGAAGCCCCGCAGGCTTCACAGCTATGCACTGCGCAAGAGTCCTTCTGATGGAGAGAGAAGACGAGGGGGATACATCGCATGAGACAAGGGGAATGTTTTGAGTCAGCGGGGCCCGGGAACTAGCAGAAGCTTAGGTGACACTGACCCAAAGAATACGCCATTCAACCTAATGGGAGTCTCTCACACACTGTGTAAACACAGAACTCTGAGCTCCTGGCTTAAAGTGTTATGCTCCCCATTGCTAGGGGTCCAAGGGTCTCCGACCTCTGATTCGGTAAGATCGGATCCCAATTTTGGAACCAGTGCCGCGCTTTTCCATAGAAAAAAACTGGTGCCGGTCCCTAAAACAAGCACCGAACCGGCGCCTAAACTCTGCAGGTGGGCGGTGGGCGGGGTCTTGCACGTAATCGTTGTGGATGTAATCTCTTTAACGGTAATAACCCGCTGAATAAGCTGCATTTGGACACTGAAATATATCCTCAAAGTCTGGAGGATAATCAGCGAGCAGGAACTGAGTTCGGCCATGTTTGTTTCAGTTTAGTGGGCGTGGCCTCTCATGTATTCTACCGTGGCTCCCGCCGAGCTCCTGTCTAGTGTAAATGCAGGCCGATTCTCGGCTGGTTCACCAGCACCGGTGTAGTGGAAAATGGTAAGAGATTCTGCCCTTTGTGTGGGTAGGATGGCCCTCCGAGATTTTGCCCTCTGTGGCGGTAGAACACCTGCTAAAATTTTGTTCTCTTGGTAAAACGACCCTCCAAGATTCGGACTTCTGGGTGGGCAGAATAACCCTCCCTCTCCCCTCATTAGTCATCATGACGCTAGCTAGTACAAGGATCTGTTAAATGGCGTAACAGTGGGGGGGGGGGATTAGTGTTGTTTAAGTGTGTTGAGTTGGTCAGTAGCGTCGCATTGGTGACACTTCATGTGTGCTAACCTTAACTTCACATGCGCTTCAGTGCTGGACAGGCCATTGGGCATACTGGGCAGAATGCCCGGCCCAGTCCAGCCCTGCCCAACTTGTAAACATAATGTGTAGGGTGGGGGCTGTTTAGCTAGTGGGCGGAGCTGACCATCACTAAACCGTAGAGAGTAAACTGGGTGCAAAAGTAAACGGTTGTTGCTAATCGTGTCTAGGACAGTCTGGCCCTTGCTGGTCCGAGACATTTGCATGCTAAGCTGACAACGATAAGCTTTTGAACAATTCTGCTAGACACCTTTCCCATTTCTGTACACTGAGCAATATAATTGCAAAAGGCTCTAACAGAAGTCTAGCTGAAACTAGGCAGCATGGAAACTAATTTGCCACCATGCGATTGTGCTGACCTACGCTAATGACCTTTCACACTCTAAATAAACCGGCTGTCGGTTCCCTGTGTACGTGTTTTGGCCAGAGCTGAATAATGTGCTTGACTGAACTGGACTTCTTGTGTACTTGTCCAGTAGGGCTGGACGATTAATCGAAAAGTAATCGAAATCGACATTCAGAACCTATAATCGATCACACTTTTCCAGGTCGATTATTTCGATTATTTCGAGCTATGAGGGCAAAAAAATAAAAAAATAAATAAAATAATCGTTCATTAATCGTAATCGAGTTAAAATGTTCAATTAATCGAGGTTTTGATTTTAGGCCAAATCGCCCAGCCCTATTGTCCAGACAAAAAAAGCTATAAAGTAAAGCATATGAGGGCGGGGCATAGACAGGTTAATAGCTTTTGCCGGATTCTGACTTTATTCTACTCACTGGCTCCATGTCTTTGTGTTTTTCCTCGTGTGAATTCAGGTCAGCATTCAGCCGAGCTGTGGGCCCCCGAGAGCGGAGTCTGGGTGAAGGGAGGCACGATCAGACAGCAAACCGGGCCAGACAGATCTACAGTCATCATCGTCATGTTCACTAGACACCGTTTTGCTTGTTTAATTGATAATTACATTTCTATGTGTTATCCCATCATGGATTTTAAATATCTCTTTGAAAATGTGAGTGTGTAGTTTTGAGAACCTCTACAAAATATTTAGGCTTTAAATTCATAAAGAAACTTCTAAAGGTGTTAAAAATAACAATGCCGTTTCTAAAAACAACACAAAGCCCTTTTTAAAAACGTCACAGTGCCGTGTCTAATAAAAGCATGATGTTCTTTCTAAAAGTAACACAATGCTTTATTTTATAATAATATCATAATATTGTTACAAATAACACAATGCTGTTTCTAAAAGTAACACTGTGTGTAACATGCTTCTATATTCAGGTTCATATTTTTATTTCTAGCAAGAAGAGGAGATAAACGATCCGGTCTCTTATAGTTCATTTCATAATTCATTGTATACTTTGCACACAGATGTAACAGCGTAGCGACAGTAAAGACGGGAGGGCAGCAGTGGGGTCAGTGCTGAAGAGAGAGTGGAGAGAGATAATACATTATACCTGCATAAGCATGAATGGCAGGTGATTGTACCCATTAAAGAGCCTCAGTGTATGTGATGAAGATGGGCTGTCACCTATCACACACTGAGGCTTAACCACCGCACATAATTCCCCCGCACCCAAATCCTCCCTTCCCTCATTCCAGCCAGCTTAGCCATTCTCTCCCCTCCGCGCCGCCAGCGTAATGCCACGGAATGTAATGAATATTTAATATTGGCTCGCGGTAATGTTAGCGGGGGCCCGAAGGAGGGGCTTATCTTCAGCACTTTGGTCTTCACTGGAGGTTTTGTGCTTGTGATGTAAAGCTGGTCAAGGTAATTAAACACTGAGAGGCTTATCATAAACGACTATTATCATCATTAATAACCCCTTAGAAGATCAGAGTTACTACTTTTTATGCTGTTTTATACAACTATATTTATACAAATACTGTATACATACAAATACAACTGTGATTCATTTCCTGTTCGTACAGTTTATGGTGATAAATCTATGTAAAGCATGCCTTCAAGGGACTGACAGCATCAAAACTGAATTACTCTGAAATTCAGTGTCAAATTGTGATTCAATTAATCATGATTAGTCATACAGATGGGTAGTTAATCGCGATTAATCATACAGATGGGTAGTTAATCACGATTAATCATTCAGCTGGGTAGTTAATCACGATTAATCGTACATATGGGTGGTTAATCACGATTAATCAGACGGGTGGGTAGTTAATCACGATTAATCATGCGGGATGGGTAGTTAATCGCGATTAATCAGACGGATGGGTAGTTAGTCACGATTAATGATACAGATGGGTAGTTAATCACGATTAAACCCTAAAGAAAGATTGTTACGTTTAAAAGCTGTGCATTGTCTTGTGGAGTAACATTTTTTTCAAATATGATTAGCATTATTAATCAGGATTAACTGCTTTCAATAACAACAGTTCAATTCAATATGTATTCATATATAAGTAATTGTCATGTTTAAAAAGTTACTAACTTTATTATTCCTTCTAAAGTCTGTGTTTGATTCGATTAATCACGACTGAATTGTGTTGGTTAACCGCGATTAATCGCGCAGGTTTGATCCTGAAGAAATATTTGTTATGACACTTCTGGGACAAACTGGAGAGGCATTTATGATCCAGGATATCATCATCAGCACCCGACCTCACTTCTGCTCTCATCGCTGCAATCAAATTGTCACAGCAACGTCCCAAAATGCAAAGCCTTCCCAGGAAAGTGGAGATTGTTATAGCAGCAAACGCGGGACACACTCCCCCATTAAGGCCTGCTGACTCCTGGACACAGAGAGGAGCTTTGGGTTCTCAGGGAGTATGTTTCTGTTCATCACTCCCTTCAGAGGTTAAATGCTGGGTTAGGGTTAGGGTTAGGGTTAGGGTCCGGCCCCCCTGAAGACCGCGGGTCTGAGGCGGTGAATGATTCATGAGTGTGAGACAGTCGTTCCTGATGTGTGTGACGCGCCGCGCTGATTCAGAAGGCCGAGCTTTTTGGAGTGTCATTATTAAATTACAACAGTGAGGCTGTTCTGGAAAACCACTTACACAAGGACATTTATTCACACACACACACACACACACACACACACACAGTCTCTATCTAGACATCTCTCTCCATTTCATTCTCTATCTTCATCTATCTATCTATCCATCTATCTCTCTATCTCTCTATCTCTCCATCTATCTATCTATCCATCTATCTCTCTATCTCTCTATCTCTCTATCTCTCTATCTCTCTCTCTCTCTCTCTGTGTGTGTGTTGATGAACTCTGCTCGAGCCGAAAGGTCTCCGCGGTTGAGGGAAACGTCAGGAGCTGAAAAGGTGAGAAATGCTTCTTCGGTTTCTCGGCGCTGGATGACAGATTCATTGCCCTTCAGTTTCATCGCTCGTGTCCTTGAACCACACCACGACGCTGACAACATGCAAAAAAACCCCACTGTATTTCAAATAAGCAGCTCCACACGCACGAGGATTATCCACCCTTTCACGTGCGGTTTCTGAGTTTTACGGTACATTGCGAGGTCATGTGCTGAGAAGGGTGGGAAGTACCAGGATCGGAGCTTCAGAGGCCGGACGCAGGTCTAAGACAGCCTCAGAAAAGCACGCGAGCTAACAGGCGCTCGGCTGAGCGCTGAGGGTCCATCTTTATCATGCTTTACCGTATAATTTAATGTACATGCGGACTCTGTGTGCGTTTCACCATATTTTATTCATGGTGGTGGTATGGAGAAACAGCCCTGCTGCAAGACTACGCCGCACATCAGTCCACTCTCGGCTCTCTCGGCTCCTCCTATTGTGCTCGGTGCGCTTGCTGACACAATGAGGTGTTTCTCTATGCAAGTTGGCCACTCGTGCCGGAGGATGTGCCCCAGCCGGGGAATCTGTGCAGTTTAACATTCCGTCGACGTGACGTCCGTTAGCAAGCTCCGCAGCCGATCTGAAAACTGCAAAACGACGACGAAACTAAAAAAATCTGCTCATCCATTCTGTCTGCATTCATAAGCTACTGTTTGCGTGGCTGAAGTGGCATCTGTCACTGTCACTCCTGATAAGCGGGAGCCCCAGGGGCGGCTCGCGAGGGTTTTTAAGCATTTCTCGTTTGTTTTAGTTTTGTTTTCTGCATGAGAGAACGCAGGTGAAAGCAGTCGTTTGTCTTATCTCGCCCCCCAATGAGTCCGCGAGGAGTGAAAGTGCTGGTAATTAAGGTAGCCACTTCATGTAAAACCGATTAAATAAACAACCCGTCGCCTCCAGCTCTGTGCAGTCTCATCACGGTGTGAAACGAGAGGGAAGGCAGAGAAGGTGTCCTCGTCCTCGCAAAAGAGACCTGTTACGTTAGAAAGTAGCCTACAGTGTGGGGGTCATTGGACCTGGACATTAGGGGCTACCGAGTCAAATGTTTTGACTCATGAACAAAGAGTTAAAATAACCAATAGACCAGTATCTAATCATAATCATCTCTCCTCACCTCACCTACCTCTTCTTCAAACCAAGCCTCCGTCCTACAAACCTCTATAGCACCGCTGACAAACCAACTCTCCATCGACAAACTGAAACTTAAACCTGATCAATAAACCAATCCCCCCAAATCAAAACTATAGCCCAACAACAAACAAACCCCGCACTGCCAGTTGACAAGTAGAAACACTTTCTATCAAAAAAGTAATCATCCACTCCATCAATGAACTGAAAATATCGCCGTTATCTTCAAAACAACCCCATCGCCCAAACCCCCGTCAACAAATCAGACCACAGACCTGTCACCACTCCAGTCCGCCAATGGAAGCTACAGTCCCATAAACAAACCAATCCCAGACTTGCCATCAACAAACTGAAACTACAGCGCAGTCCACAAATGAACACACCATCCCACTGACAAATCGAAACTATAGTTCCAACAACAAACCCCTCACTCCCCATCAACAAACCCCTCACTCCCCATCACCAAACCCCTCACTCCCCATCAACAAACCCCTCACTCCCCATCACCAAACCCCTCACTCCCCATCAACAAACCCCTCACTCCCCATCACCAAACCCCTCACTCCCCATCAACAAACCCCTCA
>JBBPDE010036315.1:0-10192 GCA_037974605.1 Nannopetersius ansorgii
AGAGAGAGAGAGAGAGAGAGAGAGAGAGAGAGAGAGAGAGAGGGACGCATGCAGACAACAAACTCCTAATTGAGATTTGTTTCTGGGTAGGCAGTGATGGTGAGAGTGGTGAGAGCAACAGGTGCTTGGCTGAACACCAACAACAACAGACCGTCATGAGCTAAAAGGGTAAAAACCCACAGGGACTCAGTGTAAAGTTCTGGTTGAGGACAGGACACGTTTATATGCCTGTCTTAGAGATCTGCAAAAGCCAAAATGTTCTCCCACAAACACTTGTAACTCCAGGTGAACTCCAGGTGTAGCATTAAAAAAGAAAATCCATAAATTCATAAAAACGTAAAGTAAAATATTTAGTAACAACAACTGAAAATTTAAATAGCTATTTTAATACACCTTTTTAAATTTTTACTGTGACATGCTAGGAAATACTAGTTTCCCCAAACATAACAACATACATCATTTCTCATTTGGCTGACAAAACTGACATCTTCAGTTTTGTGTGTTTATCAATTGACCAAAAACATGTGTGCTTTGGGGAATAGGTGAATTGAGCACTCTAAATTGCCCGTAGGTGTGAATGTGGGTGTGAAGGGTTGTCTGTCTCTATATGTAGCCCTGCGACGTGCTGGCGACTGTCCAGGGTGTACCCCGCCTTTGCCCATTGCAGCTGGAATAGGCTCAAGCCCCCACCCCCAACCCTGAATGCAGGAATAAAGGGAAGATAATGTATGGATGGATCAATTGAGCTTTCACTGGCTTGTCACTGTATAACATCCATATCTTCCAGTCAAATATCTTCTTGATTTAATTATATTATCCCTGTTAACCTGTATGAAATACTGTCAAAAAATTAAATCTCTGGTTCTCGGCTCTGCCTGAACAGTTAGTCAGTTTGAATTTAACCAATTCTGTTGCTGATTCCAGACCATTATGGTCCTTGATCCATGTGCCAAAATCAATTTTGCTTTGCTATTATTTTATTGATGACTATCAGTATCATGTTACCGAGACAAGCCTTTTTTCAAAAGAAATCTTTCAGATAATTAATAAAATATTTTTGTTCTGTCTTTCTGTGCACCCCCCTGACTTAAATGACAAAAATGTTGTGATGTTCCATTTAAATGTCACTTTTACATCTGTAAAACATCTACTGATTTTTCATTTCATGACACAGATATCCATGGGTGGACAAAAATAACACGAACCAGTAATATCATGCTTTACCTCACAGTACGAGTCTTCATCATACTATATTTCAATCTGAAATACAATAGATCATAAAATTATTTACAATTTCTAAATCACTTCAACAGAAAACGAGTTACATTTGCAGTTCAGAGCTTTAATTGTTGTATGAGTCATGGTTTTATTTATTAAATTCACAGGACTTGTAATTTAAGGAAGATTTATATCATAATTTGCTCTGACATACAATGATGTGTGTTAACAGGAATATGTCTACTACTGTTAAACTGACTTTTACCATGCAAAAGCGTAAGTTAAGGTGCAAAACATTCTGGCACATTTTTATTTTACAGTTTTTGATTCTTATCTCTGCCCTAAAGCCCTTAGAAAGTCCATGTTTAGGGTTGGTATATAAGCAGTGTTTAGGTATAGTTATACATGCTAGGATTACCTTACTGTCAGCTGTACACCATCATTCTTTTTTTAGCAACAGAGGAGGGAAAAAAAACTATCCACTAGTTCAACCTGTGTGCACCCCCCCCCCCCTCCACTGTGTCTCTCTTCTTCTTCATGAGCAATGTTAAGTGAGAGGTAGCACAGACCCTTGTCTTAATAACCTGCCACCCCACCAACACTACAGACAGTGTGTTTTAAAGCAACAAGAGACAGGTATCAGTTGGCTGCAGAAGGAGTGTGTGTACATGAGTACACACACACACACACACACACACAGACTCTCATGAGAGTGAGAGTGTGAGAGAAAGAGCAGATGCCATGCTCTCACAATCACACAGCATCAAATGCTCCACCTTGCTGTCCTGCCATTGCCTCTCTTTTGTTCACCCGCATGAGATCATAAATAAATGAAGCTCTGAGAGGAAGATGAAGGGGCTGGGGCGACAGATATGTCGAGCACTGAGCATCATGCACTACCCGATCTGGCAGCAAACTTTGTATTATGTTTGCTCTTAAAATGCTTCACAAGTACCATGCCTGACAGCAACAAACCGAGGGGCTGCTAGTGCTGTAGAAGGTACAGGCTGTATAGCACTTTCTAGCTGCTAGAGGCAAGGTAGAAATGTAATGTAGAGTCAAAATGCAAACATGCATAACAATAAAGAAGGTGACCAGATTGCAGGATAAAGCCTAATTTCTTCAAAATTGCATGCTAATATTACGGAATTTTTGGAATCTGGACTTTGATAAGTTTTACTCTTTTTTGGCAATACATCATAATTGGACTTTGGATGGTCTATGTTCATAAGATTAATTAAGATTAGTTAATACATGCTAAACTTCACCTATTTCACTGCACCAGCACCAAAATGACATAGACTATGAAGGACACATTGTAGTTATCTGTCAGCCGGAATTATTTTTAATGTAGCACTTCATATGGTAATGTTGTTGTTTAAAAATGCAGCTAATCTTTCATGTGCTAACAAAACTGGCACTTTAACCAAATAAAAGTGCCAGTTTGGTTCAATAAAAAGTACATACTGTGGCGAGCTGGCGGGCAAGACTGACTGTTTTGGGTATTTAGGTGTTAATTTGGGGTTCATGTGTGGGACATTGTGTTTTGGCGGGAAACTGTGTGTTAAGTGGGTGGTGCTTAGTGGGACTTGAGTCAGTTGGAGTTAGAACGGAGAAAAGAGAGGTTGTATGTGTCTGTGTGCTTGTGTGAAGCTGTGTGCTTGGTGGAATAAAGAGAAAGAAAACCAGTTCCCAGCATGTCGACTCACCTCCTTCCACTGCTCGTCACACTGGTGTCAGAAGTGGGATGGACGCACTTCAGAAGGAGGACGACACCCTCCGGGAACAAGCTGTATGCCAGGCTGGAAAAGGCGCAGCGGAGACCTGCACGCCCAGAAGGCGCTAGCATCAGCCAGAGAGTAGCGGACCGCTACCGCATGCCACTGAGGGGCAGAGCCATGCCCGAGAATGATGAAGAGGCGAGCAGCAGTACCGGGGAGGAGGGCGAAGAAGCGGTGACAGCGCCCAGGGGCCCCCGGAGGATGGTGACACGGGAAGAGACAGCGCTAGCCCAACTTGGAGAGCGACGTCATCAAGATGGAGAGACATGGGGCGCGCTCACCAGAGACCTCCAGAACTACGCCTGCCGGGCCTATCCGCGTTTCCCAGTGGCGCTACACGCATTCCTGCATGCGCTCTCCCCTGACAGTCTGCAGCAGCATGTGTGCCTCCACGCGCCAACCTCCATGATGGCGGCCCTAGAAGAGATGGAGCGCGCAGAAGCCATCTTGGGCAGCTGGCCCAAAGTGATCCCCCACTGGAGAGTCACGGCCGGCGAGACAGAGCCAAGAGAAGCCCCAAAACAAGTTGCCGAGGTCAGCATGAAAGGCGAGAAAACCCAGCGAGCGAGAGTGTGTTTCCGCTGTGGCCGAGCGGGACACATCGCTCGATATTGCAGTGAGCCACTACCAAGCGAGCCACGAGTGGGACGACTGGGAGACCCTGCAGGCCTCCGAATAGAATGCATCATTGACGGGGTCCGCTGCCAAGCCTTAGTGGACATTGGCTCCAACATCACCACCGTCCGGCCGGGGGTCCTGCCGCGAACCCAGCAACCGAACCCGCCTGGCTGGGAAGAAACCACGATGCAGCCGTGATGAAAGGGAGACGGCTGCTGACACTCACCATCCATGGAGTAACAATAGAGCATGAGGTGTGGTTGGCCAAGGTCGTGGAAGAATGCATCCTTGGGCTGGATGCGCTGGTCAAGCTTGGGGCCACGGTGGACGTTGGGGCAGGTCAGGTGTATGCGGTTCACACCACGGCAGAGAGGAGGAGACACTGACGCCGGGGTGAATGCCGTTCGGCGTGCAGCAGGACTGTCCGCGGAGACCCGCCAAGCCATCCGGGAGCTGCGGCAGAGAGACAGAGAAGGGCTTGACGAGAAGCAGCGAGTAAGAGTCTGTTACCACTGCAGACAGCCAGGCCACACAGCGCGCCACTGTGGGAGCCAGCAGCGGCGAGCAGAGCAACAGTGTGGCTCGCAAAAGGAGCAGAGGAGCGTATGCACCGCAGCAGCTACGACCCAGACTGTGAGCTGGTCAGCACAGCTGCAGCACTAGTCGGAGAGGGTCGATGAGGTGCACAGCCGGGGGCAGGAGTTCGTGCCCCAGGTGCTTATCTGGGTTTACTGCCCCTCCCGGAAAAAGGGGAAGGGTCCGAACGCGGACTGACGCTGGCGAAGACCAGGAGAGGTGCTGGAGCGTTTGGGCAGAGCAGAGTATAGGGTGCGACTGAGGGGCCGCCGCAAGGCGGTGGTAATCCACAGAGGCAGGCTGGCACCGTACCACCCGAGGGACTCTGAGGAGCCGGACAGTGGGGCAGTCGGGTCGCCCAGACAGGTGGGTGGACAGAAACAGGAGGCGGGTGCTAGGGGCAACCATGGCTCCCCCAGGGGTTCACCAAGAACCCAGAGAAGACGTAACCTGCCAGCTCGCCTACAGGACTTTTTTGTGGGCTTGGTGAGTGGCCATGGACGGCTCACGACCTCAGAGGGGCCTATGTGGCGACTTGGCGGGCAAGACTGACTGTTTTGGGTGTTTAGGGGTTAATTTGGGGTTCATGTGTGGGACATTGTGTTTTGGCGGGCAAATACAGTTATTTTCTGTTCTGACTCTGGTCAACAGCAAGTGTTGAAAATGTAGAACGATGAAGAAATGAAGAAAGAATATAATGTAAGAAAGCATGTTTTGTTGTTTCACTAAGTGAAAATAAGTACACATATAATAATGTAATTATTTATATAAAAAACTAAATAATTGATTAAATGTTAGTTTTGCACATTTTCTACAACTGTCAATTTATTTGAGATTAAAATACAAAAATGTACCTTAATGTTAGCACAGACTGCATTTTATGTTTAATTCAATATGTTTAATTCTGCAAATGAACTTTGTGTGTTGAAATTTGCAAAAGACTTTTATGATTGGGTGATGTGTAAGCAAATAATTTGGCCAGTGGATGTTCAGACTTTTGCATAAGACTTTTGAATATGAGGCTGTCCACTGCCAGCCTACATTCTATTGTTTATTGTAACTGTGCACTGAAGTAGTGGACCCAACTGTGTTGAGAATGGCCCACCACCCAAATAATATTGGGTCAAATGTGAGGCAAAACAGTGTGCATGAAAATATTCTGGACCTGCAAGGTAGGTGAAGCTCATATAATGTGAAGTGGAACCATAAGATGTTCCAAATAAAGTAGACCCTGAGTATATACTGTTCAGCATTTCTTTTACCAGCGTTCTTTCAAACAATGTGACACAATTATTAGTCAAATAATGGCAGCCCTTTTATAAACTCTCATGGTGTGAAAATGAATTTTTATCTTTTACTGCAACACCTTTCCAGGTTAGTCTTTGGGTAGGCTTTTGTGACTGACAAGCTTCTGTTCTTTTCCAATAAATCTCCCTGCACAAGGAATGAAAGAAAAAAGGCTTGACAGACTTCTGTCTCCAAAAGCACCTTGTTCAAGAGAGCATCATTTCTTTTAATTAGCGTTGAGGAGGTGATCCCAGATGAGCCACCTCCGTTGAAAGAGATATCAATATATGGTGCAGAGAACAAAAAATATTCTTTGCCATGCGGGCGTCAATTGCTGCCACCGTTCAAAAAGCACCACATGCCAGGATGTGTGCTTGCCAGTGAGCTGTCTCAGTAGCCCTTACACAAGCAGTGAAGTAGAGGGTAGAAGAGAAAGGAAAAAAGAGAGAGAGAAGGCGTGAGAAGGAGAGAGAGACAGAAAGAAAGAAAAGGAGAAAGTGAGAGAAAGAAAGAGAGGGAGAGATACAGAGAGAGACAGAGGATGTGGTGGCATCAACTCTCATGCATTTACAGTGTTTAATTATCAATTCAAAACAAACACACATGCTCTCAGTGAAGGCAGTAATGATAACAGCAGAAGTTCATGTGGAAAAAATGTGGTGGTTCTTTCTTTTGGCTTTTTAGCCACTCATGAGATGAACAACTCCTCCATCCATCTCACTTGATCTACTCTATTATCTTCATTACAAAACTAAATTCTTAAATACATCTAAATTCATCTAAATTAGCCATACTCTAGTCCTCAATCAATGGTCTGGCCATATAATCTCTTTTGCATGGATGTTACTCTAAGCAATATACTCATAAAATCCCATTACATTGGCACTACTGTGGTAAGAATGCTCAATCACAGCTAATATCAGAAATTGACCAATGATGAATGGAGATAATGTTTAAGTGTATAGAAGTGTACAAAGTGAATGCATAAGGTTTTTCTGTGATAGGCCAAAGAATTTCTAATGAAGCTGCCACTAATTGTCCCACCTTACAAGTGCATGTACTATAGAATCAAATGAACTATCACATCAAAGCTTCTGGGAGGTCAAGACTGAAACATTAAGTTTCTGCATCAGGTCAAAATGTAAACAGATTATAGCCCCAGACTTTAGATACACACTGGAAGTGTTTAATTTCAGTAAAATCAATGTTAATATTAGGAGACCAATTTTTACCTTCATATAACACATTTATACCAGCAATGAAATGTTGCCCAAATAGGGTAGTTGTTTCTAAACAGATTGTGAAAACATGGATAAAAACAAACAATTTACTTTAATGTACTTTAATTGACCTATAAATTCTATTACTTAGGATGCTTTATGACAGTGTTATAAGTTATATAACATACATACATGGGCCATTCCACCAAATGGGTGCCATTTCCGTCCCCAGGAAATTACATGTATAAATATGCACAAAAAATAACTGTAAAATACATTTTATCATTAAGCATAGTGTCTTGTACATTGACCTAATTGCAAATTTAAGATTTATCCTTTTTTTTCCTCTATATTTGATCAAATTTTAACTATGACTGAGGAGGTAAACCTCAATGTTCTGTCCTGTTATCTAAATTAATTCCTGGATATTATCTGTTTATTTTCAAAAAACAAAACTATAGTAGATTGCTAGAATGTGCTCAGTGAAAGTGATTATTCGGTCATACATGAACACACCACTGCACACAGTGTGAACAGCACAAAATTCACCCTCTGCATTAACCCATTCATCAAGTGAAGCAGGGGGCAGCCATGAACACGGCACCCGGGGAGCAGTGTGTGGGGACGGTACCTTGCTCAGGGTACCTCAGCTGTACCTAGCCATCTTAGGAATCGAACCTGGACTTTCTGATCACAGGGCGAATGCCCTAACCACTAGGCTACCATCTGCCCTCAGTGTTCTCATGCTATTAGCATAGCCATCATGTAGCTATATTTCATGTTTCTGCCAATTCTATTGTAAAAACTCAGTCCTGTTACTTTCAGTCCTGTTACTCATATAAAGAGTAACAGGACTGAGTGCCAGTAACAGGAGTGAGTAGAGTCCCCTGGTTTATTGATTTATTAGTGTGAATATTAGTTAGTGTAATACTATTCAAGTTTTAATGCCAAGTACCTGGTGGCCGGGCCTATACCCATGGGGCCCGGTTGGGCAAAGCCCGAAGAGATGACATGGGTTCCCCTTCCAATGCGCTCACCACCTGTAGGAGGGGCCAAGGGTTTCGGGTGCAGTGTGAGTTGGGTGGCAGCTAAAATCTGGGTCCGATCCTCGTGGAGTGTCATCTCCCTGTCGAGGAAGGAGCCTGAGCTGGTGCGCAAGGTAGATAGGTTCCAACTAGATACAGTTGGACTCATCTCGACGCATGGTCTGGGCTCTGGAACTAGACTCCTCAAGAGGGGTTGGACTATCTTCCACTCCGGAGTTGCCTGTATATTGGGGTTTACCCCAGTGGAAAAGAGGGTAGACTCCCTTTGCCTTAGGGTGGGGAGACGGGTCCTGACTGTTGTTTGTGCTAATGCGCCAAACACCAGTTCAGAATACCCACCCTTTGTAGAGTCCTTGGAGGGTGTGCTGGAAATCACTCCTTCTGTGGACTCTCTTGTTCGAGAGGAGCCAGATGAGGTGGTTCGTGCATCTGGTTAGGATGCCTCCTGGACGCCTCCCTTGGGAGGTGTTTTCCAGGCACGTCCCACCGGGAAGAGACCTCGGGAAGACCTAGAACATGCTGGAGAGACTATGTCTCTCAGCTGGCCTGGGAACGCCTCGGGACCCCCTGGAAGAGCTGGATGAAGTGGCTGGTATGAGAGGGAAGTCTGGTTTTCCCTGCTCAGGCTGTTGCCCCCACGACCCAACTCCGGATAAGCAGGAGAAAATGGATGGATGGATGGATGGATGGATGGATGGATGGATGGATGGATGGATGGACGGAAGGAGTTTTACAGTTAAAATGACTGAATTTGTTGAGATTTAAGATCAATTTCACAATGTGGATACCAGACTTACAGGGTACCAATCCACCACTAAGTGCTGCAGAAAAGCAGCAACGCTATCGTGCTAGATGTGATGCTCACCCAGAGAGGAGAGAAAGATATTTAGAGAAGGAATGAAATAAATACAGAGAGGACCTAGAATCAGGCAGGAAGAACAGGATCAGTAATCTAAGTGAGAGAGAAATGCTGGAGAAAAAGTGGAGGGAAACCATAGAGTATGTATAAAACTGAGCGTTCATTCCTGTTACTTGATCATTTTTCTTAAAAAAATATAAAGATAAACCACTTATATGCAATTATGGTTGGTCTAACATTTATCCATTTGTTTAATAAATTACTTTTAGAAAAATACAACGTGCAGCACATACAGTGATTTTTTAGTCATAAATATTGATTATTTGAACATGTAGTCAACCATTTCTTTAAAATGAACACTTTCTTCAGGGAACCTCAAAATAATTAGTTGACATGCTTTAAAACATGCTTTTTAAATGTCACATGAGTTTTGATAACAGGGCTGAGAAAAATGTAGCCATCTTCGGCTTAGAAACCTTGTAAAAGATTAAATAAAGCTGCCCGAGATTGACCAATATTTGTTTTGAATAGTTAAATATATGTGCTTTAAGATTCAAAGTTGAAAAAAAATTAAAAAAATTAAGTTTAATTTAGACGAGTTACAACAAGCAAATGGCACCCATTCACATACAAGATAGCACAACATCTATACAAGATAGATGTTCCTAATAATGTGGTGAGTTAGGGTAAAAAGAGTCTTATAGCCTTTGAACGTTTTATAATGTGAACCTTAAAAGTCAACCTTGCTTGTGTATCTCACTGGAAACCATAGACCATAAACAATGTTTTGGTTTATATTCATCATTGTCCTTCTGAGTATATATTTTTAGTATGTCAGTGTGTGTTTCGCCTTGTTTCCCCCACTCATGCTGTTTTGAAGAAGGAGATTCCCTAGGGACTCGGAATACCCGCTGTTTTGTGTGAACTTCACACACACACAACATTGAAACTGCTCTTGGAATCCTCTCTCAACTGGCTGTTTACTGCACCTGAATGCACACTTTACTTTTCCACAAACACTACAGAGACTGCTGGATTGGACAAGCTCTTGAAAAGACAAGCACCTCTTAAATCACCATACATAACATTGCATGGTTTATGACTATCGGGCCTTTATAAAACATGGAAAATTGTATTTAGATACATGAAATAATGCATTTAGAATGTAATATTACCATATTTAGGAACAGCTTTGCTGAAGTGATGTACTGAAATTTTTTATTGGTTAGTCTCTGCTATATAAAGTACCAGTATGTCTAATCAAATTCACTCTTGCTATTCATGGATATTTCCATCAATTACTTAGGTTCCTCTATTACATGATATATCCAAGCTGGGTCAGTGAATGCTAGCATGTTGAACATACTTAAAGGAGATTACTAACTGCCTGCTACATCAGTTAAAGGAAGTTTATTTTGGCTGGCATTTCGCAAGCTTGAATGTTTGATTTCCCAATGTAAGGGCCAATGTTAAGATGTGTTACAGCAATTTAAAAGTAACTAGTTACCAGGGAAAGTAACTTATTTGAACATTTTTTAAAAATTTAATGCATATGTCAAAAATGTGGATCTCCCTCCCCCCTTTGAT
>JBBPDE010036324.1:0-10192 GCA_037974605.1 Nannopetersius ansorgii
ACAGATCTGAGATCAGTATAGAACTAGCTTCATCACAAACACTGTACCTGCAGGAGACACTACACACAGATCTGAGACCAGCATGAAAAACCCACAGAAACTCATACATGATGCTTCTGACGTGTTGATCCGTGTAATCATTATTATGTGATTGGATAAACTCAGAAACCTGATTAACATAAAATATTAATGATCTCGCGAGGATAAAAGGTTGATTTCTGTGGTTGGAGTTCAGGCTGGCCGATTAATCGAAAAGTGAATCGAAATCGACATTCAGAGCCTATAATCGATCAAAATATTCCAAGTCGATTATTTCGATTACTTTCCCTTTAAAAATATAGATAGTAGATGGTGTGTGTTTCCTTCAATTATTTTAAAATCAAGTAATGCGCCCTTCATTCAGAAATCTCTCACTTGTAATATGGGAGCATATTTACTGTACAAAATTTGTCAGTGAACTATGAGGGCAAAAAAGATAAATAAATGAAATAATCGTTCATTAATCGTAATCGAGTTAAAATGTTCAATTAATCGAGATTTTGATTTTAGGCCAAATCGGCCAGCCCTTTTTGGAGTGTGTGTGTGTGTGTGTGTGTGTGTAGATACATATACATATATATACATATATATGCATTTTATATAGCATTATATATATTCAGATACATATATAGGCACACATGTTATATATATATATATATATATATGCACGCAAGCACTACAGATATATACACTATTTACATATTACATACGCATACACGTATTTACACGCACAGCGCTAATATATATATATACTTATCACTTTGTGACTCCAACCACAAAAATCAACCGTTTATCCTCGCGATATTATTAATATTTCATGGTAATCTGGGTTCTGAGTTTATCCAATCACATAATAATGATTACACAGGTCAACAGGTCAGAGTGTGTGTGTGTGTGGAATATGTGTGTTACAGATGTTATGCACAGACAAAATGCAAAAGTATCCACTCTGCTGTCCATCCAGTCCCGTAATGTGTGAGAAGAGTCAGGTCTGCACTGATACTGATGCTGAGAGTGATACTCCTATTGATCCCACTCCCCATAATTCAGTGCAGAATTCAGGCAGTCTGAGGATCAGATGAGTGTGAGCTCTTTATCAGAGCCGCTTTATTTACTCCACAAACCTGCTCAGTCAGTTCTCTGACGCAAGCCCCGCCTGGCCATCAGCAGAGACACCGCATCTTCACTCCTTTTCCCTTTTCTTCTCTCGTCTTCTCTTGTTTTCTCGTCTCTTTCTGATTTCTGCTCTCTTCTCGATTTCTCTTCTCTTCTTTTCTCCTCTCTTCTACATGCGGTGGTGTCTGAAACATTGCAGATTATAATCGCGTTCGTTTTGTAGTTTATTCGAATATTCATTATTATTATTAAAGAGCAATATTAGAGAGTTGAGATTTTAAAGGCTTCTGTTTCAGACGTCAGTGTTTGATCCTGTTCTTTTTGGGATACGCAAACACTCCTTATCAGTGTCTAGTCATACACCTCACACAGCGACGTGTGTGTGTGTGTGTGTGTGTGTGTGTGTGTGTGTGTGTGTGTTTTGCTGGGGTTTGGTGTTTTGGCCGTTTTGTGTCAATTTCAGACCTTTGTCTCCTGTCAGAATCTTTTTGTGTGTGTGTCTGTCTGTGTGTGTGTGTCTGTGTGTGTCTGTGTGTGTGTGTGTGTCTGTGTCTGTGTGTGTCTGTGTGTCTGTGTGTGTGTGTGTGTGTGCACGCCACACTGTGAGAATGTATCTGGAGTCACACTATGCTGTAAGTGAGTACAGCGCTGGATACAAAATCCTCATTGATCAGACAAACAGTGTCATCATGACATTGTCGATCCATTAGTAACAGAAGCTGCCGCCATCAGTCACACACAGACAACACCGCATGCACCTTGTACACAGTACACATACTAAAAAAAACCTGAGTCTGCAGTAGATAATACTGAAAACCCCTGGAAAGATTGAGTGTGAGAGGAAAAAAGTAGATATTGGAAGTGAGGTGCATGCAGAATCTATAAAAGCTTCTTCGGTTCAATCCCAAAAGATCCTTAATCTTAAATTTTCTTTTTCA
This sequence comes from Nannopetersius ansorgii, assembly GCA_037974605.1. Taxonomy (NCBI): domain Eukaryota; kingdom Metazoa; phylum Chordata; class Actinopteri; order Characiformes; family Alestidae; genus Nannopetersius; species Nannopetersius ansorgii. The sequence goes on from JBBPDE010036324.1 coordinate 2,094, forward strand.
TTAAACATTAGACATGTTTATACATTGCACTTAAATACTTTTAATTCCTTGATGGTCCCATGACATGAAAATAACATTTTTAACATTAATGAGTTCCCCTCACGTGCCTATGGTCCTGCAGTGGCTAGAAATGGCGATAGGTGTAAAGAGTGCACCTGCTTGGCTATCAAGGTAATGTCCCGAATCTCACTACAGATAAATACAACTGTCTTTTACCAGCTTTGTGACCGCAGTAGCCATTGCTATACACTGTAAACATTATCGCATGGCGTGGCCTCAAGCTGGCCCCTTCCCACACTCCACCTTGTTTCGCCTCTCTCCTCCTCGCCCCGCCTCTCTCCTCCTCGCCCCGCCTCTCTCCTCCTCGCCCCGCCTCTCTCCTCCTCATCATTTAAAGGTGCAGACACAGAACGACGCGTCTTCTGGAAATCTCATTGCAGGACTGGCTCTAAGTGGCTGTAATTTTTCACCAAAATAACATTTCATTGCACACTATTGCAACAAGCATTGTTCCCCAAGTAATTGTGGACAATTTCTGTTGGTCAGTTCATCATGAACTTATCACTCAATGAAATGGGCAATTTGGCAAAAACACCATTTGGTTACTGCAGTCATGTATTTGGCTAGCTCACATTATTTCTGCCATGAACAGACAGAATTCCAACAGAAAATTGGACCCTGGTTGTAAAACCCTGCTTGTAAATGGTGTTGGAAGTTTGAATTTGCCTGCAAGTTGTCAGTGTGAACTGTTGGAAAGACAACGCAGAGGAGGAAACCTTCATTAACTGCTGTCAGGATCTGTCTCTGTCTCTGACCAGGTCTGTGGTTGGCAGGGGGTTCAGTGTAAGCAATGGAGCGACTAATCCTGCCCTGCAGCCTTGCAGTTTAATAGACATGCTAATGAAGACTGCCCCTCTCTACTGCAGTACACACACACACACACACACACACACACACACACACACACACACACACCCCAGACGGTATCAGACAGCTGCTACCTGCCACACAATCACATCTGTGTTTATGTACATACTCGTGTTTGTAAAGTATTCAATATGTCATCTTCTGTTCATGCTGGTATGTTAGATTTCATTTTCAAAGATTCAGTACAGGGTTCTATAAGATTAGGAAAAAGCTTGTTTCGCTTGAATGTCTAAAGAGAACTTTATTTTTATGGGGCTGGCCATTGAAATGAATGGGAGCTGAAGATTGCAGTTTCAGGAGACGGTAATTTTAATCGGCATACAGTGACCAAACGTAGTAAAACTTCACATGAGACCTCAGGCCACGTCCCCTCACATCTCCATTCCCTCATCCAAGCCCTGCACTTGTCTTTTCCTTTGTTTTCATGTGTCTCTTTTTGCTCAATGCACTTTCATTCAGTTCTTCTCCTTAATGCTTTACCATACAGCCACAAAGCTTCATATGGCCCAGACTGGCCACTTTATTGGAAACAACAGCTTATCCGGTGCATGCATGGCTGGCTCACTTCAAAATTTCTTCAGGAATTTTCTCTCTAGTTATTTTAATTATTTTTTGTTTAGTTTTATGATATATTACATAATAGTCAACACAATCGACTCCGTTATTGCATGAATTCCATTCCAACCATTCAAGGAGTCGGGTGTGCCTCTGGCATCTGCATGCTGGTGATGACCTCATAGCTTTTAGCTTCATAAACAAACCTCTATTCCTTCATGGAAGTGTGTGGTTTTATTAAAGCAGCAAATGTTTTGGTGATTCGAACGACTTTCCTAATGTTTTATGTTTTTTATGGTCAGATGTATTAGATGTTGTTGAATATTGTTGCAGCTCTAAGTCTATAGCAAATAAACATTTTTAACATGCAGTCCGTGGGAGTGAAGTGTATATCGAGAGCTCTGTGGAACATTTAAACATGTGAAACAGTGTCCTATCACCCCGATAATCGTCGTGTTGCTGTTTTAAAACATCTGAATAACTTTCAGAACAGTATAGTTATCAATGCGTTTCATTCAGTTAATACCGGTATTCATTGCTTTAAAATAGGTTGAATCTTAATATCATGTGTCCACTTTAAGAAACAAAGTCTTATAATGGCTGTTTCCCAGCCAAGATATGACTCTGCACTTAAGCCACTCTGCCATTCTGGTCCATCCCTTGTCAATCACTATAATGCAGCCAGTCCGCAGAGCATAACTAATCCCTGGACGGGCACATTAAGTATGCTGTATGCAGATAAAGCTGCAATAAGTGGTCTCTGTCCCCACCATACTCTGCTTTTGATTATCCAGAACTAGCTCTTATCTACACGCTCTCAGGCTTTATCTAAATAAGGCACTGCAGTGCTGCTATAAGCAATTCAGGAAAGTGAGTGTGTGTGTGTGTGAAGCAGGATAGTGAGATTTATAGTGAAAAGTGGTTTCTATGTTGACAGTAATAGACTGCGTCTGTGGGCTTCTGCTGATTTGTAGAGTCATAACTTGGATTCATCAGAAGCTTGTAGGCCATTATATAATAGCAATGGAAGGCTCCTCATGAAATGCAGTGAACAGGGGTCAGTTAACATGTTTAACCTGTAATTGACACTTTCATAATGATAATAATGATGTCTTAAAAGCTTTTCATGCTTTTAAGACATCATTGTCCTACTATATACATTTTCTACTTAATGATAAGAATGTTTAGTCTTTTTAAACACACCTTGACTGAAATACTGATTTCACACCTGTCTGGTTAGTCTTATGACTGTTCAGGTCCTGTATATTGTACAGAACTGAAAAAGCAAGTACTAGGACTCGACTAGGGATGAATCCTCAGTGACTAGTTGGCAATAGTGCTTTGGAAGAAAATCAGTACAGTATGATATCAATTGATACATGGGGCTCCATTTTCAAATGTGTTAAACCGAGTATTAGACTACAATAACCATGCATTTATTTCTTGATCTACAAGAGGTTTACACAATAGAGACCACTTGGAAGAATCAAAGGCAACTGCAATGCACCCAGAAAATGGTGATTTAGTTTTAACAACTAAACTTACAGCTCAAACAAGTACAGACATTCTATTAATTTTCTAGTAATACTGTAAATATTAAACCATTTCCGTTCTTGTGATACTAAACACTCTAGATACTAAATGTTATTTTCTTAATATTGTACCTATTTTCTAAATTTTACATTTTACATTCTCATAGATTCTCAGAAAATTAAAAATTTTCATTTTTATCTCTATCTATCTTTATCTACTTTTCTATATATTAATGTAAAGTTGGGGAAACATGAGCCTAAGAATTTAATTACGGTAATAAGGCTGTTATCTGTATATGACAATAAAACTTGAAACTTGTACTCATTTACTCTCGTCATTGTAAGTGACAGCTCTGATTTTATCCTGCCATGGTGTGACCTTATCATGCATTTCATTCTGTATTTGGAATGTAGTTGTACTGGCTGTCCGGTTCTGAATGTGATCGGTTGTACAGATGTGGGACATGGTCCACTTCGGATGAAGTGCAGTTGATTAGCTCTTCGCTAGTCCTCAGTCAGTAGAGTGTGTCTTGATCTCCTGCTGGTTCCTCAAGGTCGCTACTCCCACTTTCCACCAGGGCTCTATACTTAGAGTGGCTGGAGGTGCTTAGCCACCAATTAGGCTGCCTAAGCTGATTAGAGTGCATCTCCCCACCCAGGCTCAAGCAGCACAAAAGCCTAGGATTAACCACCACCAGAGAATACAGATCAGCCATTGTGTTTTAACACATCTATCAAAGAAACAAAACAGTTCTTCAACACTGCAAGTGAAAGCACTGTAAATGTTGGTACTAGGGCTGCACGATATTAGGAAAATATGCGATGATGTTGTTGAGTGTTGCGATGGCGATATCACATGCGATAAATAAGTAAAAACTTTTATAGTGTTAATGTTTTTCTGCTTTGGATTTGCTGGTGATATAGACTCCAGGCACTGACCAGTCTATGCAGAAAGAAATTAAATGCAATAGTTCCATTCCAAGAATTTACTTAACAGAACATTCAGTGCCTCCCATAAAACATTTGAGCCATTGAACATTGTTGAAAAAAAATCTGAAAACATAATTTAAATGATAGTAAACTCTTATCTATGAAAAATATGTAACAGTAGCACAGAGGATGAAGAAAATAGCCCAGTGATATTTTTTTTGCCCTCTTCTCTGTGGCACTGGGAGAAGTTTTGGAAAAACACATTTATTGTAGTTCAGTCAGTCTTTCTCGATATGTATATTATGCATGTTTATCGCGATGATGGTAAATTTGCAATATATTGTGCAGCCCTAGTTGATACTATATCTAATTTCTCATTATATGATCTTATTTCGTGACGTCCTTTAATTGTGTCAGGTGAGATGGTGCAGTGGCAGAGAATGTTGCTTTCATTTTGTTTCAAAATCTGGAAAAATCATGTAAGTAAATATAGTTCAAAATCTGTTTCATAATCTTGTAGTGAGAAATGTTAGATATAACAGACGAATGTCACATGCTTTTGCCCGCATAGTGTTTTTTTGCAGTGAAACCTAACGGGCTTAACCTTCAAAGCCCTGTCGGGACCTGATGGTAAACAGGTGTGCCCTGGTGGAGCTGAGGTGAACGTGCTGTGTTTGGGTGCACAGAGGAGATTAGTCGAGTTTTAGCGGTTGTCTCAGTGGGGGTGGATGAATGCACCCAAGGCCTGTATATGCAAAGCATGAAGAAACGTGTTTGAGTCCCTGGTTACTCCACATCAGAACTATATTGCACTATAGATGAACACAGATCTTGCCACGTGCACCCATGTAGAAACTTGAACGCCAGTGTAGCAGTGAAGCAGATCTAACAGTGGGACTGGTCTCTCACAATTAAACAAATCACTGTTAATCCCAGGCTTATGCTGCCCGTTCGGCTTTGACTCCGCTTTTTATGTTATAAGCTTACAAGAAAATCGAAGTAATCAGTTAATCCAGCCTTGGTAATTGTGTAATATTGCTGGAGAAGTACTATTATTGCAGTTTCCACACTTTATGAATCAGATTAGTGCATCAGGGCATGGCAGAATGTTGAGAGACTGTTATACTAGCTGGGGTTTGTATAGACCAAATTTACTTTGATTAAAATGAATTAATTAATAGTATGTATGCAGGGCTCCAGACAAAAAGAAAACCTTAGGAGCCATTGGCTCCTAAAAACAAAATAGCTGGGAGCCATATTATTTTTTTAGGAGTCGTAATCTTGACCAAATATGAAATGAATAAAAAAATATTTTCACGGCACATTCTGTCTCCAGTCTTGCCCCACGTAAAGAGCATTAAAATGAAACTCGAAATCGTGACGAGCTGTTGCCAGAGTGTTTTTCGTGAGATTTATTTTTCTCATATTTCAGATTGAGTTTCGTTTGAAACGATTGAACCAACCTGTTGCAGAGCGCAGTCTGTTAATGCTGCTCTCGATAGAGATGAGGCGGTCACGAATGAGTCAGTTCGATGGGAGCCAAATGAGCCAGATCCAAATGATTAAAAAGAGCCAAAATTCCTATCACTAGCTCTTGATTGAGCCTCACTATAATCACTGGACAGAGTAGTCGGACGGCAGAATCTGGTTGAGCGTATCTACACAAATTAATTTATTTCAATTTCTCTTGGTTGTTAGAGACGATCACCTTTGGCAACTTAAATGAAATAACTAGTCGCATTGGCGACCATTTTAGTTGCCATGGTGTGGAAAAACTGCTTGGTTTTCAATGTTATATATGGAAACAATGGGCAATTTTAAATGACAAAAAATGTATCGTTGCAATATATGGTGATTGATCTTTAAAGCTTGTGTGATTAGACAATTGTTTACCATTGCTTTAAATATTTAAACGACCAATAGATTCTTTTCCACGTTCATTGTGTCCAAATGACGAAAGCAGCTGAATAAGTGTGGCTGTTAGTAGTGCTCATGTCATTGTGTGATGAAGCGAGGTCACCTCATTTATGAGACCCAAGAGAGAGGAGAAAATAGACAGCTTCTTAAAATATTAGGCACAGAAGTTCTGAGGTCTTTGTCCTCATTTAGAACTACTAAGTATGTAAATGCTTGTCGGCTTTGGTTTTCTGCACTGGCTGCAAATTCGGCACTACATAGCAGTCAGTCATTCTTAGTTAAAGCAGAGCTGCTCAGAACAAGAGTGTCCTATGTGTACAATGACCATTCTATATGTCATGGATCAGAGGCATCTATGGTAATTGGTTCTCAAAAGTGTGGAGCCCTGTCTTTAACTCTATTACATGGAAAGAAGTGATCACTGGTTTATTCTGTCAATCTACAATTGCAGCATTGTCACATATAAACCTAATCTTGTCTACATCGTCAAGTAATTATCCAATTATCTAATTAACCAACTAATTGTCCTATTCCTTTCATGTATGATTTTACTTAGAACTTGTCTTTCTGTTCCCCTTTGGACTGAGGGTTGTGTAATCTGTTCTGTCTCTGCTAGCAACATAATGAACTGAGCAAAATGCCAAGCACTGCCACTGTAATAAAGATCCATAAATGCTTTGCTGTTATACATGTTAATGAACATGATTAATATAAAACGATGTGTGACAGAAGTGAGAATACCCTGCCAGTATTTGACTTTATTAAATATAGGACAATAATAATAATAATAGTAACCCAGTCATTATTTTAATGATAATCACATAATTATATACACAATTTAAAGCAGCCAACATTAAACTTAACCTCATATACGCAAAATTTGTAGCTGCAAAATTACACATTTATAAGAATTCTCTGGGTGTGGGTTTCCTCTCTTTCAATGATGCAGTCAAAAGTGATATGGTTGCTAATAGTGTTCCCCTTGCAGAGAATGCATAGACTGAACACAGCATTATAATGGCTTCTGGAATCTGTGTTTATCATTCAGATTATAAATTGTTTCATTGTAAACTGAACTCCATCGTTAGGCCTTAACAGTTAAATAAAGTTAAGGTAATTTAAAACTAAGTTAACTTCATATTGCTTAACTAAACCTCTGAGTAAGTGGAATAGCAAGTTGTAGAGCTTGAAGTATTTGTTTGATCCTGATTGTTCATGTTTGGGCATCATGTTTTGAACAATTGTTGACTTCGAATCTGGCTCGAATGCCACATTTGGATTTTTACAGCCCATCTTGCCCCCTCAGCAAATCTTGATGTGCATCTACCCCTACTTTATTTCCCCCCCCTTGCTTTTGTTATCTCGAACAATTGAGTTTAGGTTGAGTTTTGGCAGAATTTTGCTGGACTTTTTTCAGGTCAGGTGATTCTCTCAGGCTTCATTTATGTTCAGGCTTATGTTCTAAGATTTTAGGCTCAATTAAGTCTCTGGCAGTTTTGAGATTTGAGATTCACAGAAACGAATTGTTTCCTACACATAAACGCCACCTTTCCTTGGTCTTCCATAACCTTCAGCCAGAGCCCAGCTGTGCTGAACCCCCTTGTGCCTTTGTAGGGGAGAGCAGCTGGCTGGAGAGCCAGAGTTGCACACTACGCATTGCAGATAACACACGTACACACATCTCAAATGGCCTATTGTGCTCTAATAATGAGAGCTATGTGCTGCTGTTGCTCTAAATGGAATGCAATTTTAGCCTACATAATACAAGTTAAATGAATGGACATGCAGCCGTTAGACTGCTGCTGAATCCTTTTGGACAGTTAGGTTGTATGCAAAGCTATATTAATACCCTGCCTTGTGATGTTATAACACAGCATGGTCATATATATACAGTTATCTCCGTTTTTTTAGTATAAGCAAGCTGAGCCCTGTCTAAACATGTGGGTAGAGAGAGTTATTTCAGTCTTTCTTTTGTGTACGAGTCTTTGCACGCTGCTAATGCTAACCGTTAATGCAAACTTTTTTTTTTACCTTTACATTTTATTTAAGGGTAAGGCATTGAGTTTAAAATGACATTAATATTTGGGGGCATATTTAGGGTTTACATTATAAAAATAGGCATTTTAGGCCTTTTTTTTTTACCAAAACACAACACGGTTTTACACATTGTGTGTGTGTGTGTGTGTGTGTGTGTGTGTGTGTGTGTGTGTGTGTGTGTGTGTGTGTGTGTGTGTGTGT
>JBBPDE010036333.1:0-10191 GCA_037974605.1 Nannopetersius ansorgii
TCGTTCATTAATCGTAATCGAGGTAAAATGTTCAATTAATCGAGATTTTGATTTTAGGCCAAATCGCCCAGCCCTACCCTCATTACTTTTGCTTTTAATTTGAATCACCTTGTTGGTGCAAAAATATTATTTCATGCATCAAAAACTCTTTGGCATATTGAATAGATTAAACGAAAGAAGTGGGAACAAATGTTTACTTTAACAGACTGAAAAGTGCCTAAACATACAAGGTGTCAACTACTCAGCATTCAGCACCACCAGTATACTGATCACCGCCCGATCATCTGGAATCATCCGCACCCGTTTCTTTACTGGTTCAGGCCTTAAGTTAGATGTGATTTGTTATGCTTGAATGATTCATACATTGTGTCATTGTGTAGCATAACAAAAGTCTGGCCCTTTGGAAGCAAAACTATACTATACTATACTGTACATCCGCATCCTTGCTAATGAGTGAGCTGCACACACGCATTGCTTGTATATATCTCCCCAAAAATCCACTGCTAACAGCATGAAACTTTCTTAAGCAGCAGCACATAAGCCCAGAAGGCCATCATGACCAAAGCCGAGCATCAGTTATAGAAGCATAAAGTAGAAGTGTGATCTCTGGACTTCGAGGATCCAGAACTAATCGTCCAACATCAGTACCCACCCTCGTTAAAGCTCTTGCAGCGGAATGCAATCCTCACTACAATGTTTCAACATCTTCCCAGAAGAGCAGAAGTTGTTACTGCAGCAAACAGGACACAACCCCCACAATAAAAGCCTGGAATGAGCAGGATGCTGCATGAGAAGGTGTCTACAAACTTTTAGACATATAGAGTACAGGCCTGTTTGGAATATTATTACAGAGAAGCTTTACATATTTTAAAATAGAATTTAAGCAACACTGTGTAATAACCACGCAACTGAGTGTTTTGAAATAAAGAATGATTCACTGATGCTTATCATTGTTTTCACTCTCTCTCACACACACACACACACACACACACACACACACACACACAACACCTACTGGGGCATTGCGATACACAACAAACATAACTTAAAGGCAGCTAATTTTTGTATCTATCAATTGTATTGATATTTGTTCAGGAATATTGCATAGCCAGACTTGTAGTTACATTTCTCCAGCCAATCAGGTTGCAGGTGAACAGAAATGACTTGGAACTGGCTCCAATGAATTAGTACTTCGTAGTTTATGGTTATTCCCAAATATAATCATTTCTACTTTTCATGAAGCCAGCATGGTACGTTATTTTGATATACTTTATTAAAAATCAGTTTATTTTTTATGTTGAATTTTATTGTTACTAGAACACTGTTCTTCCTGCTTTACGACTGGTCTCACCTCTCAGGTTTGGTTTAGCATCCGAACTGAAATGTCCTACTTATTCCAAAACAAAAATTACATCGTGTCCTTTTTATTTTCGACCAAAAACATTCAGTCTAGATCAGGGGTGTCAAACTCCAGTCCTGCTGAACAAAACGCAGCAGGCTGTGAGGAATTCGAGGTGAGATGTTGGGGCAAGGCCAGTCCTGCACAGTTTGAGGGTTCTCAAACACTTTCACTAAACCTGGCAATTCACTGGCAAGCTTCAGCAGGTGTTTCTGAGCAGGGAAATCACCAAAACGTGCTGGACACCAGCCCTCCAGGACTGGAGTTCCACACCCGTGGTCTAGATATTGGATGAATAGTACAGTGCAAAAGTGTTGGGCACCTGTCTCTTTAAAAAGATGAGTGGTGAGTGTTTCTTTACATTACAAAATATACTTTGTGTTACTTTTTTGGTTTGACTCAGTCAGTCCTTCATTACACAAAATCTGGAGCCGCTAACGGAGTTTTACAAATCCAAAGAACGGCTGGACGAACCAAGGAGGAATCTGGAACCGAACCAGCTCACAACATATCAACTACTTTTTTATAAACAAAATAAATCTTGATACCTTGTACTGCTTTCTTTTTTGTTTGTATTAATTCTAAAGTTATCTTTGCTAGCAGAAAGTGACGCTGAGAAACAAGGCATTCAACAATGTGCACTGGTGCCTAAGACCATAGCACAGTACTGTACAAAGAAGTTCCATCCCAGTCTTACAAGTCGCTTCAGATCTGCTACTGTTCGGCTTCTACTGAAGTCGTTTGGTCAGGAGGTTAAAACCACTATGTTTTCAGAAAGGATATTTGTGGATGTGGCCTTAGAAATCTGATCAAGGCAACTGCTGAAACGCCTCAAAGTTTCAGTCTGCTGTACAAATCGCAGATGGCTGTGAGGAATTCGATGTGAGATTTTGGAGCAAGGCCAGTTCTCCAGCTTCAGTGGGTCAGTAGGTGATGCTCTAAGGCCTTGGAGTGAAGGACACATCCACAGAATTAATCCCTGCTTCATGGGGTTCTGGACAAGCAATTCAGTCTCCAGTGGGACGTCCTTAGTGATTGACGGGTAACGATAACAGATGAAAAAGCTGTAAAGATGAAACTAGAGGTGTCTTTATACTCGTAGCTCTTTTTATTATCATTTTTATAGCTGAAATTCTATCCAAGCCTGTGTTTAATTTAGGCAAAATTCAGTCAGTCCTGCTCAGCTAAAGACACAGGGGGGTCATAAACAGTCTTTAAGATACTGCAAAATAAAAAAGACATGTTTCACTGTTTATTGTGGGTTAATAAAAATAATCAGCCCATGAATGCAGCTACAAGTGCATTTTCCCTCTCATTTTCGGGCAAGACCGGTTCACTCCACCCATTTTCAGCTGTCCTTAACCACCCTCATCTACAGCCAAAACGATGCACGCTGAGTGAATAGATTCAGAAGAGGCGCCGTTGCGATACCCTACAGTAAGCAGAATAAAAAACTTTTTTTATAGTTTTTTTTGGTCATAAAACCAATATCAGGTTTTATAGGAATCACACAATCACATTTCACATTTTTCTCACTGAAACGCAATCTATATTTATTCTGGTTTGCTCAGCAATCACAGTATTTATCACTAAGTTAAACACAATCATAAGGATAGAAGTCTCAAATGAGTGGTTAAGATTTTAGAATTTGGCTACAATGACCAGGGCAATGTCCAAAGGACTTTCTGGACCATGCTGTTCTATTCTTGCTCAGTGACTTTATTTCGGTCTCGTTTTATATCGTCGAGAGTTATAGCCATGAGAGACCATGCGTTACTGTGGTTTGCATGATGCAAACCCCCCTAAAACACAACTATTTACAAAAGAGACTCTCAGTACAGTTCATGGCTTTATGTTTAGCCAAATCCTCTGCAGTACTACAAACACAATTACTTACATTACATATACACCTGTTATATTTTCCATCTGCAAAATGATCAAGGAATACATTGAATTATGCGGTTAGACAAACCAGAATATGTTCTGTAATCAGGTAATGATGGACTGTTGTTTCTTTTTACTTAGTTCAGTGATTCCTACCATAATGTGCAGTAGAACCGTAGTGGAACAGGATCACTAACTGTGTACCAACCCGACCATCACAACTGAAGATCCCAAACACAATAAGAAGGCAAGTAATTCCATTAATGAACTCTTGACGAAGAACACCTGTTAACATAACACCATTCCAGGTCGATTCTTCACAAATCTGAGTGAAAAAAATGTGTGCAAAGCTGATGTTTTCAATATTACTCTACAATTTAGTCAATAATAAAAACAAAGGAAATCGTTGAATGAGGAGGTGTGTCCAAATTTTTACTAGTAGTGTATATGTATACAGTGAGGCAAAATTACAGGCCTCTCATCTTTTTTAAGTGGGAGAACTTGCACAATTGGTGGCTGACTAAATACTTTTTTGCCCCACTGTATATATATATATATATATATATATATATATCTATCTGTGTGTGTGTGTGTGTGTGTGTGTGTATATAAATATGTATTAACCATGTTGGCTGTAGAAGACTCTCTATTTGAAAAGGTTGGGTGGGTGTGGGTCATTAAGACCCCTGACCCGCACATCACTAGTGTGTGGTCTACTTATATAAGCACCAGGTCCACAAAGCTAATGTGTACATCACCATTGGTGTTCTTCCAACTAATGTTCCCCACTCTTGCTCCTGGAGTCTCACAAAGCAGAATTTCTTGCTCTGCTGTAAAACTTTAAGCTTAGTTCAGGCTTTATCACCATGGCAACATACACCACACACCCAGGTCTCTCCAGGGCATCTCTCACCAGCTCTGGGACCAATCAGAGAAAGCCTTCTGATGGAGGTGGACCCCTGAGGTCCTTCACAGGTCACTTTTTGTTCTTCATGATGTTTGTGTGGCTCTATATATCTACATGATTACACTTCTTCGAAAGCTGAGACTTCACCAGGAACCCTGTTTGAGTTGAATGTTCTTGTTGGGACAGACCCCTAGTATTTTCCTACTTTAACACACCTGATTCCAAGAATCAGCAAACTGAGGGCTCTACTGAAATAGATGTGAATAAACTGGGTGTGTTCAAGCCTTAATTATGAACTGGTTAACATTTCTTATGCAAAGCATGTTTATTACCCCTCCAAGCTAATAGACACTGCTATCACAAGCTTGCCAGAGGTGCATGTTAGATTATGGGCAGGCAAATAAGGCAAAATAAATCAGCAGGAACAGTTTTATGGCTAGAAAGATAAGAACTAGTCTTGTTCTCCTTTATGGCCTTATTCAAAACAGAACACAACTATTTGTTTTTCAAACTCGCCAGCCCAGCTTTCATCGCCCTGGTGGAGAGATCTGGTCTAAACTCTCCACATTTTGAGGATGATTTGTTGCTCTTTCTGTTTTTACTATTCAACTGCGTGATTTACATACAAACAATGTCGAACCACCTACAATAGAGCTTTTTTGGTCGTCAAGATGTAACCACACCCCCAAAAAAATTCTACCACGCCCATGGCAACATCACCTGACAGATCTGAGGCCGAGGGCGATTGCAAGTTGTTACTTTGTTTGCTCTGGAAGGCCCTCTGTTTTAAAGCTCTTAAGGCTGGAAAGCACATTGTTCAGCATTTGTGACGGCATAGCTGCCTCGAAACTTTAAACAAGTTATTTTGGTGAGGTGGCATAACTTGCATAACTCCAGAAGAAAGAAAAGTGTGACTAAGACCGAAAGCAGTCGAGAAAACTGGTGAGACGTGTCATGAAAACACAGCCTAGAAACTTATGTGATCTGTAAACCTCCATAACACAAGAATAACATTCACTGAAACTCCTTTTAGAATTTCCTTCTGGCACATTTCTACAGGTATACAGGAACCATGCTGTATCTAAACTGTACTGCGACGGCACAGAAATTGTAACAAGATTTTCCAGTGTACCTTAGTCCGGTAACAGTGTTTCTGACACGCAATTCTCTCCAAACAGATCATGGTTGGTTGTCCCAAAACCACGTGCATGGAGTGGAATCAGCAGAAAGTTTTCTATTAGAGCTGCTTTTGTTATTGTGGCCTTTTATTATGTATAATCATGTTTGAGTTTTTTCTAGCCAAACTTGGTAGTGATGGTCTGGTACACCTTCATGTTTAAATTTGTTTAGGTCACAGAACACTCCCACTGAAATGTATCTTGAGCCCAAATGGACAGTAGTTCTTGTACTTTGTCAACTTCCCAGTCCAGCACGGGTATGGCTCTGGTATGGGTCATTATATTTGTAAATGAAAAATATTACTGCCAGATGTCGCAACCACTCTGTTTCTTAAAGGTCCAGTATCCTGGAAAACCAAGTTTTCTTCTCCTCTCTTAATGTAGTATTTAAATACCTTAATCAAGTTTCAAAACGTTTAAGAACCCTAAACTGCCAGAACAACCTCTTTTGTCGCCAACACATTGCTCCGCCCACTCACACAGAGGTTATAAGGCGTGTTTCAGCCACAACTGAGACAGAGAACAGGGCATCCAACATCAGTACCTGCCTAAATGCTAGACAGAATGAATGGGCACAAAAATTCCAAAATCGAGTGGAAATACGTTCAAGAAGAGTAGAAGCTGTTGTAGCTGCAAAAGGGTGGACCAACTCCATATTCAAGACTATGTATTTGAATGCAATGTCATAAAAGTCCCTGTTAGTGTAATGGTCAAGTATCCCGATACTTTTGTCCATATAGTGACTATGGAATACCTGACCATTACACTAACCATGACGTTGTATTCAAATTAGGGCTGTTAAAAATAATGCGTTAACTATTTGCGTTAATTTATTTTCTATAACGCTTTAAAATAAATTGGTCGCGCGATTTATTTGATATTTAAACACCCCTCTGCATTGCAATATCACACAATCAGTTGGGGCAGCATTGCGCTATGTCGGCGACCAGCTTGCCAGAAGAAGAAGCCACTGCTGCTGAGTGAAGCTAGCGATGTAAGATAAACACATGCTGTTAAATAAACAATTTCACTTTAAGTTACTACCAGAGGGGGATTTGGACCACACAAGGGTAATATGTGTGCTTTTCAAAGGTTAATTCATTTACCACCGAAGCACTACATCACTATCATATAACCTCAAGGCAACCCGGTGTGGCAGAGACAGCGGAGGGAGGGGGTCTCCGACAGCTGCAGGAGTTTGGAGCGAGAGGCGGGACTTTAGTTAGGCTTTGTCCTTTAATTCAAGTTATTTAAAGCTACGTTTTTGTCTTAACACAGAGATTCTTTCAGGTTTGAAGATGTTATGCATTTTCTATTTAAAAGTAAGTTCTGTTTTTATCTCACAGCTTTTAAAAGTGTGACAAAGTTGGGAAAAAACAAATAAAGCCTTCTTTGTAAAACTGATGACTTAGTGTGTTCATTATATATTATATATTGGGTTGACATAGAATTGCGATTGAACAAAAGTATTGGGACGACTACCCACTACACCAGCCGTCCCATATACAATAGTGTATATGGGACAAAGGGAGACCAGAATTGGTCATGTAAATATTAATTTATGGATTTAAATTAGGGGGTGCTATACAAAGCATAATAATGAAGAATGTAGGATGTGGGGATTTATAGCCTGACTCGTGGACACTGAAGGTGCGGGCGTAAAAATGTACTGGAAAGATGTTAAAAAGACTGCGCTGAGTGAAAAGGACGGGTGGAAGTACAGACAGTAAGAATCTTGGCTCGGAAAGGCTCCGTGACCTCTACAGAGCCTCCTGTTCGGGCAGAAGCGAGGGAGCAGAGGAGAGGAGGCCACAGCTCACCATTTCGATGATCTTGGTCTTCTTGCCCGCTCTCTTCTTCTTGCTGAAAATGTATTGGGCCAGGACCACTCCGCCGAACAGAACACACACACTGGCGCTGGCCACCGCCCCGACCTTTACTACGGCGGTCTTATCCATCACAGGAACCGATCTCTCTGTCCAGGACCAGCCACACACACACACTTACACTCGCGGACCCCTCTTCCTGTGTTCACATGGTACCGCCTACGAAACGAAAGCGATCTGCCCGTGTGTTTTGTGCACCCGTATTCGTACAAATCCTGTATTTATAATATGTACACTATATGAACAACAATATTGGGACACCTGGGGGGTGTTTCAGAAAGCAGGGTTAGGAAACTCGGAGTTCAAACCTGAACTCTGGGTTGCCTAACTCGGAGCTGACATACTCTGAGTCTTTATGGACCCTGCTTTGTGCACAGGTTCACAGATGTGCTGGAATAGAAAGTATTCTTCCTCAAACAGTGTCCACAACATTGGAAGCATGATGTCGTCCAACATGTCTTGGTATGCTTGATTTTATACACCTATGGCAATGACTGAAAAACCTGATTTCATTCATTAATAGGTGTCCCAATACTTTTGTCCATATAGTTTAGTTTATGTTTGTGCACATATTAGGGATTACACGGTAATGACTCCAGGCTTGTTTGTCCAAAACGGGTTTTAAAAATTATATGTATATGTATACAGCCTATAACACAAAGTATTATATAAAGTGCGATAACAAACTACTAGCCAATCTTACGTTGACGTTCCCTAAAACGGGTGGGGAGAAAAAAAATATTTGGGGTTAGTAGCTGACATGCCCACTAGTTAGTGCATTTTAAGTCTTAAAATAAAAGCCTTCACGCGAAAACAAGGCGACTAATAGATTTCCTAAGTGCAATTAGAGATTTAATAACGCGTGATTACATTTCCACAGTACATAGTTTGAAAGATCTATGTACAGAATTTCAAACAGCATTCACAGACTTGATAGGGAGCAAGGGGGGCATTTCAGTTGTGCCCTCGGAGTGCAAGAGTCAACACAAAATACTATGCCTCATCTATGTTGACATGCAAAATTGCAACCGTGAATGGTTTCGCAAATCTAGAAAAAAAGTGTAAGAAAAAATTATACAACCGATAGCCTTCAATATGCTGTTTGAACCCTTGTTTTCGATGCTAATTTCACCATACCGTCCCCAATTTTAAACATGGTATGGCCCGTTTCCATGGAAACGTGTCATTCCAAGTAGCAACTCAGCAAAACAAACTCAGATATAAACAAAAACAGCCCAAATCAGCTCTTATCCCAAATAAAGTCGATTTTATTGGCAACAGTTTATAACCAGAGAATACTGACTATTACAGACAAGGTTAACGAGCGATGTAAAAGGACCACATTGATTTTTGCCCCATATAAATAAGCAAACAGAAGATGATCAGTGTATAAAATGTGCTGACACTGAGATATTTACAAATTATATTTTACCTGACGTTCAAGAACCACAAAACTTTCCATTCAAACACAAAAACCCCATTAGGAAAGAAAATTAAACAGGTTAAAGAAACCTCTAGAATACACCACAAACTCCAACTCTCCTATTAATAAACTTACCGTTTCTCGGGAAATGTTTAAACCACCAAGATTAAGACCACCAAACATACCCAGAAGCCAAGAGCAGAAACGAGCTTAAATGTCCTCAAATAGCCAAAAAAACTGCAACTTTACAGATTCCACTAGCACCTATAGGAATAAGCAGTAACGGCTTTTCATAATAAAAGTCCTCAGATTTTTTTTATACCACGTTCCTCATTTTATAACACTCATAATTTACCCCTATTAAAAAGTGCTTAAAATATATTCAGGGAAATATTTAAGAGCGAATCAAACTACTAACTGACTAACTAACTAACTAACTAACTAATAATGACATAAATAAAAAACAATTGTAAACTGGCATTAAAGTAAAGTGGCCCCTCACACGTGAACACACCAGAGCACGGCACACAGTGTGAACAGCGTGAAACTATTTCTCTTTATTTTATTAATTCACCAAGTGAAACCTGTGGGCTGCCACCAACAGTGGGCGCCCGAGGAGCAGTGTGCGGGTCCGCACCTTTACCTGGTACCGCTAGCAGTGCTGGAATTCTCCAGCTGCCCCAAGCCACATATGACTGGGAAAACTAATAATAATATAAATGACTAGTTTATCATTTTATGTATGCTTCAGATTACACCTAATACACAATGTCATAAAAGTACACCTGGGTTCCTTTCAAAAACGGAACTGACATTCCCTGTAAATTTAATATATTAAATTTATAGATAAACCTGTTTTCGATCTGGAGAAAATAATAGTTTTTGATAGGATTAAAATGCTGGAGATTTTTCTCCTTTTCTTTCAATATAACATTGCAAATTAAAGAGCAGTGTGTTGGTGGAAATTGCAGCAGTTAAATGGACCTATAGTTAACGAGAATAACGATGTTATAGCAGCTACCGCTATAGAAATAGGAGCATAAGGCCCGATTTAAGCTGGATTAGCTCAATATGGTTGTGCCTCATGCAGAAAGTAGTCTGAAACAATTTTTCAACTTCAGCTTGAACTGCTGCAGGCTGAGTAGGTAGATGTATGCAAATATGTTAGTATTTATGACATCACAAAAACAGTGTATTCAAAACGGGCTGTTTAAGTGGTTTACTTTTCACTGTTCGGAAAACCGAAAGGTACGTTTTGAAGCTCTAACTGTTTTAACATACAGCATTAAACTGCATTAAATGGGTGGTTTTCCATGAAATGGGACCTTTAAGGATGCTAATTCTTTCTTAAGGTAATAATAATAATAATTAGAATATAAATAATAATACTAATAATAAGAAGGAGAAAAATATAAATAATAATAATAATAATAATTATTATTAATAATAATAATAATAATAATAATAATAAGAAGAAGAAGAAGAAGAAGAAGAAGAAGAAGAAGAAGAAGAAG
>JBBPDE010036343.1:0-10191 GCA_037974605.1 Nannopetersius ansorgii
AATCGCGAGTTAACTACGGCAAACATGAGATTAATCGCAATTAAATATTTTAATCTACTGACAGCCCTAATATATATGTATACACATACATACATATTGTGTGTGTGTCTCTCGGCTTGCTTATTAAAAACTCTACTTTCGTCTTAAACTCAGACTTTTTTGTCACTTGTGTTCAGGTATTATTTGACAGATGTTGTTCAGGTGCACCGAATGTGCAGTATTTCGATTAAATAGTGGACGTGGATTTAAGTTGCTTTACAGGTTTAAGAAACAGATGTTGGCTACATGAGCACTGATGTATCTCACTCTGGATAAGAACTTCAGCTAACTGCGGTAAATGTAAATGTGTACGTTGCAGTTCTATGCTCTACATCTAATGAATTTTTAATACTGTTTATAAATAAACGGAAAAAGAGGAGGTTATAAAAGAAGTTGTGCTGCAGCTTGTTGATGCAGGTGATTAAACAGGCCATCATTATTGTGGGAGGCTCACTAGTGGCATCGGTGACTTGACAAATTATCCCCAGTTTGAAAAGCTTTTGGACCAGGGCCTGTTTAACCCAAGACAATAATCGGGCGTTTCCAGAGACACCTGATCATTATCATAACTGTCAAAAAAAATTCTGTTTCTATTTTTAGTATTCAATAACCTACATACTAATGAAAAGACTAACGTTACAGATTTCAATAAATGGATGAATGAAACTTAAAGAAATGTGTTTAGTTCTTTGTTAAGCTTGATTTTGGATTGGCCCTTGTACTTTGGTTTTCTTTTGGGGGCGTGAAATGCGATGCGGCAGTGTGACCGCAACACCCTCACATATTGTCCATTCTCACAGCATTCACACTTCTGAACGATACCGTGGGCTTCTACTGGAAATTACGGATCCAAATCTTTTTCCAAATAGACAAATGCTCAGATCAATTACTTTACTGGGTTTACAAAATCATTTACAAAAGAAAAAAGAAAACATATTATTTCTTTGTTATGCTTTATTTTACATTTACATTTACATTTTGAATTGGCCCTCGTACTTATCTATAGATACTGTTGTTAACAACAGCATCAAGTGTTTATTTAATTTCTTTACACTCTTGTCTGGCTTGTGATTGAGTCTGAGCTTCTTCCAGAAAATGTGAACTGTGCATGAAATGATTGTTTTTTGTTTGATAACGGACATGAATTGTGGACTTTGGGGTTGGGATGTTTTCATCCATTTTTTGTTTGTTTCAGTTGAATTGTTTTTCATAGTTTTTCATTGTATTGCTGAAAACACCAGTGCCTGCTCTCTAGATACCAAGCAGAACTAAGGAATCGATTGGGAACTGCGTTGAAGAAGCACAGGCTGTTATGCGCTGATAAGATGAGATGCCAAGTCGATTCTCTGGCCCCCCAAAGCAAAAACTCATACACAAGTGCATATCTAGATTATGCACCTCTGTTTGTGTGGTGTTGGCCTAATGGGTAGGATACTTGCTTCTGGACAAAGAGGTCATGGGTTCAAATCCTATCTTCAGCAAAACCACCACTGGGTTCCTGAGCAAGACCCTTAACCCCAAGCAGCTCCAGGAAGACCGCCCCCTGTAGTTAGGGAATGGAAGTCACTTTGGATAAAAATGTCTGGTAAAAGTAAATGATTTAATTGTCATGCAAATGTTATATGGTCATATACGTTACCACATTCACTGTTATCTGACCCTATCAGCGTGTAATTAGCATTGTCCACTTTTGCTTAGCTCACTAAAGATGTACATAAATGTGAACAGGGCCACTGAGCCTGGCTAGTAGACCCATCTGCATATTGGTGCAGCTGGTGGTCTGGTGTTTAGGAATCTACCCTTGCGATCAGAAGGCCGTGGGTTTGAATCCCATGATTTCCAGTGGCACCACTGAGGTGCTGTGTTCATGTATGACAGAAATGGTTACTTTACACTTAACCTTACATTTTGCTGCCTTCTGTGATATCACAGCAGTGGTTGCCAGTCAGCTTAGTGTCTAGTTTAGTGGGTAACACTGCTGCTAACACATCATGCCGCTAATGGCACTTTTCCCCTGGTTCAAGGAACCGCACCATACCACTAACAAATGTCTTTCCATCATAAATAATGTGACCCGAACCCGAGCTGCTTGAGGGCAGGGCTGAAAGTGGGCCGCAGCCGAGCTGACTGCATCACTGCTTTCTAAATGGTTGAAATGTCATCACAACATAGAAGAGGCCACTGTGTTTTACTTTCCACGCAAAAAACAATAATGGAGACACAAACTAACAACTGGAAAGTCGACAAAGTACAAACTCTACTGCCTGTTTGGTCTGAAGATTTCAGAGTACAATTTCAGAGTTTTTTATGAAACAAACAAAACTATCTTTAACTCTGTGAGAAACGTGAAGGTGATCCAGGACGTCACTAAAAAGTTCTCTGGGTTCGGTTATCATCACACGGAAGAAGAACGCAGAGAAAACATTAAACACTCAAACAAGACTAGAAATAATAAAAGACCACAATAACAAAAGTGGCTCTGACAGAAAAACTTTCTGCCATGGAAAACGTCCCAATGTCTTGGGACGATCAGCCCATAAACTGTGGAGAGAATTGAGTCAGAAACTCTGTTACCTGACTGAGATACACTGGAACAGCAAAACCTGATACAACTTCAGTACCATCACAGTTTATATACTGAACGTTTTCGAAGATACATTACTCCACTGTTTACTGCAGTCTAGGGGAGGAATGGCTTTGTTTCAGTAGTAGTTTATTGTGCTATTGTTTCCTTTGACTTGAACAAGGCAAAGGGAACCACAGAACAGGGCACTGTACCTCACCCACCCCTCTACCTCACTGTACCTCACCTGCCTCTCTACCTCACTCTACCTCACTGTAACTCATCTGCATCTCTATCTCACAGTTTCTCACCTACCTCTCTACCTCACTGTCCTTCACTGAATCTCACCTGCCTCTCTACCTCACTGTCCTTCACTGAATCTCACCTGCCTCTCTACCTCACTGTCCTTCACTGAATCTCACCTGTCTCTCTACCTCACTCTCATCTGCTGTTTGTTATTCAAGTCAAAATATCCGCCAGTGAACCAGCGCACTTTACAGGGCAGCTATTCTTTTCTGTCACATTTTGCACACTGTACAGATCTGACTTCTGTTTGTAATAGTTGTATAGTTGGAATACCCCATGTATCACCTTAATTTCTCATTAATTTAATGTAAATTATTTCCTATTGTTATTGTCTTAAGTGTCGACTCAGGGGCTCATTTCACTACATGCTGTACTTTTTTAACTATGTAAGTGACAAATAAATTGCTGCACTGAGATCACATTCACCTCAGACTATACCATGTTGAGACAGTGTCAGTTATGCAGATCAGCTGGTTTACAGATCAAGCCTCCACCAGTCACTACATACAAAAACCGAGCTTCCAGGACTAAAATAACATCTCTAACATCTACAGTGCAACAAACAATATGCTAATTTTCAAATGCAGCCCATTCTTTTTCATTCCTGACAAGATTCCCAGTGAAACCCTGTGTTTAGCCAGGACGCAAAATCACATTATAAAGGAAGCTGTCTGCCACTGATCTTCGCTCCAATAAAACTGTGTGCATTTTAATTTGCCATAAAAGCATAGCAACTGGCTTCCATGGGGTTTCACAGGCTGTGCTTCCTCTGGCTTCCTCAAACACATTCAAGTGCACCAGAGTGTGATTATGGAGTAATTATTTCACATTATGTATTTACTAAAATTATAGAACTTCACTTTTAACAATTCAATCCTGTGTTATGAGGAAATGTTATATTAAGTCTGGGTTCCTGTTTAGTCTTTGACTGGGTAGGGATACGGCACAAAGATCCGCGGGTGGCTTGTTGCTTGTCCACTATTTGGATTAACTATTAAACTATAGTAGTAATTTTATTTGTTTATCTATAGTATTTATATCCATCTCTCTTACTGACCGCAACATTTTGTGTAGAGAGCACAGTGTATCTAGTAATAAGCATTTTCGGTATTTCTTTAGAGTTTTATTTTGACTATTGCAGCAGATGGTGGCCTAGTGGTTAGAGTGTTGCTCTGGTGATCAAAAGGTCATGGGTTCAAATCCCAATGCTGCTAGTGGCACCACTGAGGTACCCTTGAGTAAAGTACTGTCCCCACACACTGCTTCCTGAGTACCCCTCGTTGCTGGCAGGCCGCTGCTTCACTTGGTGATTGGTTTAATTGGAAAGAAGGAATTTCACACTATGAGCTGTGCTGTGTTCACACGTGACTATAAGGGGCTGCTTTACTATTATAATATATTTTATATTGTTCTTATCTCTGTGCCTCTGTACTGTTGTGGCATAAGCAGTTTTCCCAGGAATCAATAGCATTTTCTAATTCTGATTGCACTGACAGAGGAAGAAAACGATGCTCCAGTTAAGTTATTTACTATTAACTGTGATTGTTATACACAGTTCCTCTGGCCCTGTTATCGAGAGATCACAGTCCATTCCCCAGCATTGCCACAACCATACTGGAACTACAAGTCAGCCTAATTAGCCATGCTCCCTCTGGGCTGGTTGGAGGGTCCTCCTTCTCTGCTCCTTCTCAGTGTAATGTTAGTGAATGTGAACCATTATTCATGTGTAAACACATCACAGCACAGCACACAGTGTAAACAGTGTGAAATTCTTTCTCTATATTTAACTCATTCACCAAGTGAAGCAGCGGGCAGCCAGGAACACAGCAGCCAGGGAGCAGTGTGTGAGGGGAGCAGGTTGTGGGAACGATACCTTCCCTCAAGAATACCTCAGTGGTGCCACTGGCAGTCCTCCTGGGATTTGAACCTCTCGATCACAGGGGCAACTCCCTGACCACCAGGTCAATAGCTGCTGGGTTTTTTTTTTAAGACCGACCAACATGGTGGCGCTTCACAGGTACAGTCTTTTGCACAGTCTTTAAAACCATTAGCACCTATTACATGTATAAGCAGTAAATCTTGTTTTCTCTAGTTGTTGAAAGTAGGTAATTGTTGAAAGCTTTGGTTTGGAACAGGTTTGATTTCTGCTCTGATTCTCTGATTTGGTTTCTGCCAAATCAAGCCAATGCATATGAAACATTTATCTTTACTTAAAATAATCTGTACAGTTTTAGAGTGTACAGTTGTTAAATTCCTTCCAAAATATAAGGTGACTTTCAGGCCACCTTGAAGTTTGCCGACCCCCTAGGCCTAGTTTTTCTATTGAAAGTGCTTTTTTACAGGACTGGCTTTGTCTGTGCCTACAAGCAGTCGTACACTGGCACATGCGTGTGGCAATTCATCATCATGCACACATGCCCTTGCCAGCTTACACTCAGGTGAAATATATCAACGGATGGAACCGTTCCCAGACTGATGTGTGGCTTCCAAGGTTCGACAAATACAACTGGGAATTTTCACACAGCACTTCATCAAGGTGCTCATGCTTTAGCATAACTGACCAAATGAAGTGGAACAACGCCGAGGCTTTATTGCTCTAAAAAAAACATAAACGTATTCCAGCCAAGCCAGGAGTTTTAATCCAGTATGTTTTTGTTTTATGCAGGCTGGAAATGTCATTCAGGTGTGATGTCTTTTAAAAATATAATGAGATATTTCTGTGTGGTGCTCTTGTGAAATAGATGACAAAAAATATTGACAGTACTGATACAACTGTTGAAGACTGAAGTGTGATTATTTTTATAGGTTTTTTTTTAGAAAGGCCAAGTGAAGAAAGATGACTGTCTTTAAAATATAATTATACATTTCTGTGTGGAGTTGTTGGATTAATATACAGTATATACATTGTATTAATCAATTATTCACCGAACTGTTAGAACTTGCATTAATAATTGAATACTGATTATAGTTTTCGAAAAGGCCATGCAAAGAAAATTGTCCATGGCTTGGTTTGCAAGGATTTAACGGTAAATGAAATACTAGCAAGTCTTTAAAAGCGTATAAAAATCACTATGTGATGCATAAACAGGCATTTAAAGGGCTTTATATGTCCATCTGATTCCAAACGGTAGGAGAATTTAAAATATGCTTGCAAGCTTGCAAATATTAGCATGCAAACCAAGCCAGTCGATTCAGTTCAGTGTGAATCCAATACGGCTTACGCGGAAACTGTAAGTCAACATATTGCTTTCGCGTGCATCACGGAAAGGGAAAAAACCCGTGTCAGCAGAACCTCATTAATGCATGCATGTTTGTCATTTACACTGTTAACCAGTTTATTAAAGAATTAAGCAGGGTTTGTAAAACCCAGCTCACTTTTTCATGTTATAGCACTATTCTATGCAAAAAAATACATAGCCAAATGTGCATAATAACACACAGACAGTAGTAACCACTGCATGCTTAATACTCTCACACACACACACCACCTCACCTTACACACTCCTCCTCCCACACACACTCAACTCTCATGCATATTCTATTCATACTGGTCTGTCTTTGTCTTTGTCTTTGTCTGTATGGGGCCACTGGTGGCCCAGTGGTTAGGGAGTTGCCCCTGCGATCAGAAAGTTGACCGTGAGTAAGGCACCATCCTCACCTGTGATCCTGGCTGCCCGCTGCTTCACTTAATGAACGGGTTAAATAGAGAGAAAAAATTTCACACTGTTCACACTCTGCTGTGGAGTGTTCATGTATGAAAAAATAGTCACTTTACTTTATATTGTAGACCCCTAACCAGCTGTATTCCCTCTTTTAATTTCACCTTGTTTTATTAACTACACCTGATCTCTGCACCCTCTATTGTGCTTTGTATAAAAAGGAGTCTGGGTTGAAACACTGTAGGCTGAATAGGCAGATATACACCAATCAGCTGTAATATTAGTACCACTGACAGGTGAATAACTGATTATTTGTTGATTATCTTGTTAAAATGGTGCCAGTGAAGGGGTGGGATGCATTAGACTGTAAGTGAACAGTCAGTTCTTGAAGTTGATGTGTTTGAAAGCAGGCAAGCATAAAGACCTAAGTGACTTTGACAAAAAACAAATTGTGATGTGAATGGTGTGAAAACATGCAGTAAATAACAGCTTGCTGTGTAGCTGCAGACCGGTCAGATTGCCCATGCTGACCTTGTCCACCACCGAAAGCACTTACAATGGGCACATGAGAAGTAAAACCAAAACCATGGGGTAATGGTAGAATAAGGCTTGAATTGATTAATCATGTTTTCTTCTACATCACATTTGACAGTCTTAAGTGAGTGTTGGGTTTTTTGGGGAGGAGATGGCACCAGGAACAGTGCCGTACCTAAAGATGAGATGGCACGGAAGTTGCAGCACACTTTGATTTTCCAGTGTATCTCAGTCTGGTAACAGAGTTTCTGATTTTTGATATTGTGGTCTAAGTCTCTCTGTTGTCATGACAATATTTTGACCAATCAGAACGCAGTGACACATTCAGCTCAGCTGTGGCGCACTTTTTGCCCTGCCATCGCACAGGACTAGGCGGTAAAACTGCATTAAACTTTCAATTGTAAAAGTGAGGAAAAAATGTCCACAACATTTACTTTTTGAATAAAATCTCTTAACAAAGTTCGGTTGCATTTACTACACATTTAGTATTACACCTTTAAAATACTCTTTTTTTCCAGTAGCAAATTCCTACAGTATGTTCAGTATTGCACAGTGAACGCTTAAACAAGCCATAGAGCATGTTTTAATACTGAAGCTTCATTCAGTTTCAGGGCCATTTGCCCTGAAAGTTTGGCATGTTTGACCAAGTATGAAAACAGTTTTTGAGCCTGTGAGCATTTCAGAGTACCAATCTGTTTTCCTCCTGAAATCAGCAGCCCAAGGTGAAGTCTGCTCCCAGTGCTTTGAACAGTGTGATTGGTTCAACTTCTCACATTATTTCCTCTTTCAACTATTATATTGGTAGCAAAGGAGACGGAAAGTAGTGTGAACACTTGAAAAATGTGAAAATATCAATTTCCAAGTGAGAACGGATCCTTGTTTATAGTTTCGTATGCAACAACATGCTGCACATTCAATGACCTGAGTCTCTAAGTATTGGTGGCCTCGCTCAGGAACATAACAGTTGCAGCTGTGATCCAACCTCTGTCCCTTTATTGTTAGAGAAAATAAAAGGCTGTACCTTTTATCATTTTTCAAAAAACATGATGGATGTAACAGTACAATCAAGCCACCCCCCACCAGATAAGCCCAGAATTAAGATAGATTTAAGATGAGCTCTTTCTCTGTCGTTCATAAAACGTGTGTCACTAATTCAGCTATCAAAGTGATTTATAGTTAAGTAGTATTTCAGACTGTCTCAAGTGTGTGGTGTCTCACTCTCTTATTCATACAACATGTGACACCGAATCACAATTCAACTGTCAGAATGATTTATAGATGAAAAACGAAGCCCACGTAGCTTACAAGCAGTTCTTTTGTCCGACAGCAGCAGCGGTCCATAGAAAATCCAGAACGACTGCATAATACACATTCAGAATACAATTGTCCATAGTAACAATAGGACAGTATGCAGGTATCAAGCAAGTGTCAGCCGCAGCTGGAAGCAGCTGTCAGTGCAGATAAGAACCCAGTGATGGAGCTGTTATCGTCT
Source organism: Nannopetersius ansorgii (assembly GCA_037974605.1). Classification (NCBI taxonomy): domain Eukaryota; kingdom Metazoa; phylum Chordata; class Actinopteri; order Characiformes; family Alestidae; genus Nannopetersius; species Nannopetersius ansorgii. The sequence goes on from JBBPDE010036343.1 coordinate 8,594, forward strand.
GGGTTGTTTTTATTTGCACCAGTGAGACGAGCAAATTAAAACATTTTTTCATTGATTATTTATTGACTTAATTTGTGTCAGCATTGTGTCAGGTCTCATAATGATTTAGACATCACAGTCATGTTTTTTTTTTTCACTTGCGCCTGAAGTCGAATGTAAATTTATAAGCCAATTTGATGGTTGGGGGTATACTGTGCTATGTGCCTTGTGTTTTGTACTCAGTAATCTAAATGTGGTCTGAAAGTAAAAAGAATATCAGATAATAAGTTGGGGACAATATACTAATGGTGACTTTTAACTGAGAGACTAATCATTTATTTTCTTGCAAAACCAGTCCTCCTTAAAACATGCTTGCTCATATAAATACATAATTACAATGTTTCTGTCTTTAATGTTCATTTTCCACCCTACTCATTTGTATATTTTGAATTTCAGAATAAATATCCAACCATTGAGAAATGCTGTAGCAGCACACTTCCACATTCAGCCACGTGCTGTGTGTTATTTGACCTTGCAGCAGTGAAGTGTTTGTGGGTTTGTGGGTCATTGCCATTGAAGCACTACCTTTCAAACTACATGTCACTAAACCTTCTATAAACATCCCTGTAATTTCAGACGTGGATACAGTTACTACCTTTACAAGTCTAGTCAAGTAGGTTTTATTGTCATTTCTACCATATATGCATGGTATATAGTAAAAATGGAACAACGTGTCTCCAGGACCATGGAGTAACACAAGAGCAGAACAGAACAGAACACAAGAGCAACAAGACAAGAGAACAGCAATAAATATGATTGTGAATTAAATATAACTGTGCAGTTTGTAGCAGCAACATGACAGTGTGTCGTGTTTTATACAGAATGTGCAATATAAAAAGAGTATTTTATTAAGTAATTAAAGTCTGAGTTGTACAACTGGTGAATAAAAATTTGAGACAAGTGCATATACACACTTGGGTCTGTGCCTTTCTAGTGTGTGCCTATGCTTTAGTCCTGAATTACTACAGTTTTAAAGAGCCTGTATCATGGAAAAAACACAGCACCCTCACTTGTTAAAGAAAAACATGTTTGACAAAGTTTGCAGACATTGTTAAAGTTTCTAAATGTGCTTGTGATCACTCAATTGTAGCCCATATGTCATTACTAAGCTGCAAAACTTGCCTGTTTTTGTTATGTCACAAAAATCAATGCATTTACAAATGGGCTTTTTAACCTACTGCAGTTTAGCTCCCCGTATTTGTGTGACATGGATGTTTTATTCCAGATAGCCATTCAGAGCAGAGGTAATTTACATTTATATCAGTCTTACATGTACAGCCTGTTTAAAGGGATAAGAAAAGGCTGATATGGCAAATGTCATAAGTGGAACTCAGGAAGCAATATTATGCACCGAAAGTGTAGGGTTTGGTATTTATTAATGTTTTATTCACACGCAGTGGTGCATTTCAGTATAGAGGACTGATAGTGTGGTGTGTCTGTGGGTGTTTTCATACAAATTTCTGAAAAATGTGCAGATTTGTAGTAAGTAAAATGAAATAAAATGTGTGTATGTGTGTGTGTGTGTGTGTGTGTGTGTGTGTGTGTGTGTGTGTGTGTGT
>JBBPDE010036362.1:0-10190 GCA_037974605.1 Nannopetersius ansorgii
GGTAGTCATATTAAACCCGTAGTCATATCGTATCGTATTGATATCGAGATATCTGGCATGAAAATCGAGATATGAAATTTTGTCCATATCGTTCAGCCCTAATACCAGGTGTCTGACTCATTCCAAAAAAATTGCAGTGGTGGTTAATGGAGCCAGGGGTCAACATAAATATAGCCATTTCATTTGTCCAAAACCACCCAGTAAACCTAGGCATTTTTTGAGTTTTCATATGTAATGTTGATAATGATAGGATAGTTCCATCTAGCAAAGTAAGGCCTTTGGACCACCATGAGGGTTTTCATGCACTTTAGACTTCTCAAAAACATGAAACTCTTATTTTCTTTCACCATCACTTTGAACGATTGTGACTCGGTAAGATTTTCACCCCAAACCCACTCAAGTGTATGCCTTATCTGTTTGATTATCCTGTTTTTCAAAGTCGACATTAATATTATGAAAATAAAATTAAGAATCCAGTAAACTAATACAGGTAAGATCCTGGACAGATGGTGCTGCTATAATTTATGCTCGTTATCAGTGTTGGGCACGTACCTTTTAAAAAAGTAATTAGTTACTAGTTACTTCTAACAAATAGTAACTGCGTTACATCATTATAAAAGTATCTAATTACCAGGCAAAGTAACTATTGTATTACTTTAAAAAAATCTGATTTAATACAACTATAAAATAAATATAAAACATTGTACACTAATCTACACTCTTTTAATGTTGTTGTGGGACAACATGAGCGACAACTATCAAATTCAACATTTTTGCCTTTTACCTCAGCGAGGGAAAAGTAGTGCGTATACTTCCAGTTTGCAAAAGCTACCTTTGAACTTGTTGGAATTGCCATCGTTGTGACTTCTGGATGTTGGGGTGTGCGCGTGCGTGCGCGCGTGCGTGTGTGTGTGTGTGTGTGTGTGTGAACACCCGCACTACTCTGCCTCTGATTGGCAAACAATGGAAATTTACTCACTCTAAGCCAATCATCGCGTTCTCAGGTACACCACGTGTTTACAGACGCACCAATCATCATCACTGGTTATGTGTCCCGCCCCAGCCCCGAACACACACAAACACACACCCCCCAGAGAAAGAGAGGTGCTATGGCTGAGAGGGATGCTGCTCGCATGAAAACCGCCGTTTAGTAACGCCGTTTATTTATTCCCATCACTGCTCGTTATTCCATTCTTATCTGGCATTTTTAAATGATGCTGGACTGGATCAGTGGGAAAGACCGAGTGATGCTCTGCACATCACAACCACACATTAGTAGCTATTTCTCCTCCCTCATTATGATGACACTCAAACACTATAATCCAATAAAACTTTAAAGAGTTATTTTATTATTACTTTTTATTGGATAATCTTTTTACATCTTTTTATGTGGTCCTTATTTTTTCCAAACTATCAAGGGTATTATCTGTAAGTATCCGTACAATAAGTATCAGTTTTGATATCGGTATCAGTAAAATGATACTTGAAGTTGAAGCTGTATCAGCTAAATGTTACTACTTAATTCTGAGGGGAATAGAGAAACCCGCCTTATTGGGAAATAAGCAGCAGTGACTGTTTCAGTGTTCACCAGATGTTAAGTCAGTACTATTATTGGCTGGAGTTATATTTTTAGGATCTTGCCGACATCCGTAGTCATGACTATGCTCTTTCAACAAAAACGAACATGGTAAGTGACACATGTTGCATGACTTTATATTTCCAAGTCTCTTGTTCCTCCTTTTTTTTCTCAGTGTAATCATCTGTTTGCTGACAAGAGACAGACACAAGGAGCATGAGGCCCTGTTATGTTTTTATATCATAAGTGAAAGTATAGTCAGTGAAGATTTGGAATACCAAGGTTTGCAGTAAAATCTTGTTTGTTCAGGCGTATATAAATTACTCAATGTGTTTGGCGAGATGATGGGAAAACTTAGGGCTGGGCGATTTGGCCTAAAATAAAAATCTCGATTAATTGAACATTTTAACTCGATTACGATTAATGAACGATTATTTTATTTATTTATTTTTTGCCCTCATAGTTCACTGACAAGTTGCTCAGTTGTCTCAGTGTTTAAGCTCTCCATGCTCGACATGTCGGCGGAATAACATAACATAAGAGAGCGGGGTCACGTGACTCCACGTGCGGTAGTGTTTTTAAAGATTATTTTAACGATTATAGGTTTTGAATGTCGATTTCGATTACTTTTCGATTAATTGCCCAGCCCTAGGGAAACTACTGCCTAACCAGAGCAGTTTAAATCACAGAGTGTACAATTAACAACCCAACATAAAATACAGTGATCAGTATAGCAAGAGTTTGTGTGCTTGTGTAATCAGTGTAGACCTGCTACAGTTATTTTTTTGATTGCTTAAATCCATTTTCAGGCTACATTATTAGGTTTAATTACACCTATTTATAATGTAAGTCTTAACATTGAATAATGCAGTGTATATTATGTTGTGTATTATGTTTAATATGTAAAACTGCATCTCCTGCGCTTTAAAAATTGCACTTTTTTAAATTGGATATAAAAGCGGTGACTCATTCATCTCTAGGAATAGGCCTAGTTTGCTGAGAGTTCTGTTTCCTTATGAAACATTTCTGGCTCAGCAGAAATGTGTTTTCACCAGAACTGATCTACCTGCTAGATCAGTCCTTAGTAGTTGTGTAAACTCAGACTCACATTTTAGCTTTTATGCTTAGTCATTTTTTTAAAGTATCTAAATCCACCCACCCCAGATGATCATCCATTTATTACACTAATTGTGTGTTGTGGGCAGGAGGTATGGAGTTTATTGTCCAGTGTTTATCCATTGTTTTCCCTTTCTAGGATCACATGAAGAAGAGCTTGGGGTTGCTCCATGTGGTGCTGGGGAATGAGGCGTGCGATATGGACTCCATGGTATCAGCGATCACCTTTGCCTATTTTCTGTCAAAGGTGAGTTACTCATTATCTTTCAGTTGAATCAGATTTAGTATATGGAGTTTAGTGACCTGGGTGTGGAGCACTTGGCTTTTTCCATATACGGTATGAAAGTGTTCATCCTGACTGCGCTATACTGAAAGCGTGCTGTGTTTAAGCCCTCCTGCTTTTATTTCTAGACACTGGACTCTGGGAAAGCAGCAGTGCCTGTTCTGAACATCCCACGAGCAGAGTTCGCTTTGCGTTCTGACAACATTTTCCTGCTGAGAGAGACCAGCTTATCGCAGGACTACCTGCTGTTCAGGGATGAAGTTGATCTTCATGGCTTACAACAGCTGGCCATTACATTAGTGGACCACAACGTCTTACCTAAGTATGTTTCCCTGAGTCAGTCCCACCCACCATCCTAATGTTGTTGAGGTGTAGCAATACATATATTTTTAGGTTTGGTTGAGTTTTCAGATAATGATTGGAAACATCTATACTAGTAACACAGAAGCCCAGTGATTTTTTTGCCCTCTATGGCACTGGGTGAAGAGTTTTGGATAAACACCATTTATTGCAGTTCAGTCAATAAATGCGATATGTATATTTTTTCGCAATATGTATATTGCGCATGTTGATATCGCGATGACGGTAAATTTGCGAAATATTGTGCAGCCCTAATTACCAACATTACTGAGGTTTTGACTCATGCTTGATCAATTTAGGCTAATTACCTTTGCATTCCTTGCATTCCCTGGTAACCGTGCTTGTATGAAAGGGACTTAAGTGACTTGAGGTAAAATCTATGTTCATGTGTGCAAAAAGCATAAGCTTCTCCCTGTCAACCCACAGTTTACCTCGTTTGGTGGCGCAACTTTGATTATTGGCTGGTACTGCATCTAGGTATTGTGAGCAGATCTAATTTCCTCACATAATATTTACATTTTTAAATCAATTTGTGGCAATGGTGCAGATGAGATGGGAATTATTACAACCATGCTATGTTTATTGCTTAGCAGTCACCACTCAAAAAGCTCCAGGTATTTTGATGTTTGCTTAGTGGCCACAGTTAATAGTTAAAGGGGGAAAACATGGGTTAAAAATCATCCAGGAGAGGTGAAATATCTGTGTACTGTCACTCACAGGCAGCCAATGGCCTTTAAACTTTCACATTTGTAAGCTCACGTTTGAATACGCATTCAGGCACCTATAAATAACGTGTTTCACAAGAGAGGCAGGAATGATATTGAAAGTGGACTGCATGCAATTGCAGACCATATATGTAGCCAAGTTGGCACACATTCCGATAGCAGCATGCTCTACCTTGAGATCAGGACAGCCAGATCCGAACACATTCCAGTCACGAGAGTGGTCACCGCTGTCATTTAAATTGATGTAAATCTAATGTGCAGATACTGGACATTTATATTTTCATGCTAAGTGTAAACAGGACCTGGCAGTCAATCAGAAGAGAGGCTCATTCTTCTTTTTTTCCACCATTTTTTTTATCCTATTTTGACATTGTTTCACCAGTTTAAATGCATTTTGTCTGCACTGGTTGGTTTAAGTAGTGTGTTTGGAATGCTTCATGTTGACACATAAAAAAATTGTACTGCAGTTCTTCTGGGTGCTCATATGCAAATGGTAAATGTAACCCACGAATAATATATAATATTTATAGATGCTAAGATGGATCATTTCCATCACCCATTGTCGGGGGGGGGGTAAGTTCGAAAGAATTCATAAGAAAATCACTGTAAGAAAATATAGTAAGATTTGTTTTGCTTTGTTTCAGCTACCAGATGAATTTCCACTATAAAGCCTAAAGGGTTTTTATCTTTCCATCATCAGCTATAAGGTGTTTAAGAACCGTATAAAAAGTAGTAGAATACTGTGATAAAGCACTGCCAGGATTGTGCGGTCTGTGCTGTGTGTACTGAATATTGGATGTCCTCTCTGCAGAGCAGACAGTGCATTAGAGAAAGCGGTGGTGGAGGTCATTGACCACCATCGTCTAGAGAGGCCCCCCTCTCCCTGTTGCCCTGTCACCGTGGAGACTGTGGGCTCCTGTGCCACCCTGGTGACCGAGCGCATCGTCCAGAAGGCACCTGAGGTGTTGGACCAACAAGTGGCACAACTCCTATATGGTAATTACCTGTATGGTCATCTTATTACAGAGAAGTAACAGCTTTTGAGTGGCCTTCAGTGAACAGCAGCCTGCTCTCACATTATATTCCACCATTCATTACCTAACATAAAATACCTGAGCAGACCCACTCTGCATGTTCACTTAAGCATTTCACCCTGAAAGCCACTTTATCCATGTTTTTTATTTGTGTTTTATTATTTCAAAGAAATTTTCATGGTTTAATTAAGGAATACATTCAAATGGCAGTTTTTCATTCCTTTAGGAAATGATTATACTTTCAGGATCATTTTTTCTTCATAAACCTGGCACCTAAACTTAAATGTCAGTGCTAGACCTTTGCATTCCCTTGTCAGTTAGCCTTGTGATGAAGAAAGATGATGAACAAGATGGCTTCATAAGCTGCATGCTTCAGTAACTTCAATGCGAATGCTCAGACTGTTTGGCCTGTAAAGCCGCCACAATAATTAAACAGGATTATTATCAGGCTCCATGGCGATTTTCAACATGACTGCTTGTGCTCACAGCTCTGTCTGTTGTTTACTTGGCCTGGAGCCAGCTGGTTGAGCTTGGAGGGCCTATTTTAGACACTGCATTGCTCGAAACAGACAAGACACCAACACAGATTTAATCTTCTCACTCCCAAAGTGTATGTTTGAAAACAGTGGTGTTATAGACCTCTGCAGGGATGTGCGGTTCAATAGAATTCCTGGAACCTATGAAAAGTAGTAGTTATCAGTTGGCTATGAATTGTCCTGTTGTCCTGTTAATGTCGGCACTGTTAAAGGACCAGACAAATTTATTTCTGCCTTGATTTCAGGCACTATTATCACTGACTGTGTTAACATGGCACCAGAGGCAGGAAAAGTCACTCCCAAGGACAGCCAGTATGCCGTACTTCTAGAGACACGCTTCCCTAAGCTTCCTCCTAGGAGCATCCTCTTTCAGTCTCTGCAGAATGCCAAGTTTGATGTGTCAGGTAAGCTCTAATGATGGGGAGAAAACCATGGGCTTCATGGCTTCAGAAGTGGATTTAAAATCTTTTAATTCTGAAATGTTTTGGATTAGGCCTCACCACAGAGCAGATGCTGTTAAAGGATATGAAAGTGGCCACAGGTGGGGATCTAAGACTGGCCGTCAGTGTTATCTACATGACACTTGAGGTAAGCATTCTGGTTTGGATTTTTCTTCCCATCTCATTAAATTCTACAGTCTTAAAGATTTACTTCCCAGGAGGACATTATTTCATAAACACTTTATATCTAAAAGTATTGGGACGCCTGATCATTACACCATCAGGGACTTAAATGACATTGCATTCAAATACATAAACCTTATCATAGAGTTGGTCCCCCTTTGGAGCTAGAACAGCTCCCACTCTTCTTGTAAGGCTTTCCACAAGATTCTGGAGTTTCTGTGGGAATTAGTGCCCATTTTTTCTGTAGAGCATTTATGTTGGATGAGAAGGCCTGACTCGCAATCTCCATTCCAGTTTATCCCAAAGGTTCTGGATGGGATTGACGCTGAACTCATTCAACCCTGTCATTATGGAGCTTGCTTTGTGCACTGAGGCATAATCATGCTGAAATAGAAAAGAGCCTTCCCCAAACTGTGTCCACACAGTTGAATTTCAAAAACAAATTACATCTGCATGGCAAAATGTCCTAGCACAAACCCTCAAAAACAAATGTGTCCCAGTACTTTGGTGAATACAGTGTAGTTTGAGAATCTACTGAATGGGATTCAGTTGCTAAAATTATTTTCAGTTTCTCTCAGTTTCCTGTTATGGGTCATACACTGAACACTCTCACGAGTAATATCCCCAGGCCCAATGTAAATTCCTGATCAGCAGTGAAGCGTAAATGTTGTATGTTTTCCCTAGATTCCCCAAGATCAGATAAGCGAGCATGTGCTGTTCACAATAAAAGTTAACTTTTTTATGTCATTCTTTTGATCAAACACTCATAAACCGAGCCAGAATATTTCAAGGGTATTGTAATAGCTTTTAACCCATCGTGTTAACCTTTAAAGTTTGGAAATACTAAAAAATGCATGTATTTGTAGTCTTTCCTGCAGAGAGAGCGGCTCCAGCAAGAGCTTTGCGAGTTCTGTCATAAGCACAGCTACAACCTGGTGGTGGCCATGACCATCTCCTTCATCGACAACAAGGAGCCTTTCAGACAGCTTGCAGTTTACAGCTCCAGTACACTCTACAGGGAAGAGGTACTTCAGAGTCACTTTGGTTTAGGCCATCCTGGAGGTCAACATATCGTTGCTGTACTAACAGCCTTGTATCCTCCAAAAAGGGCACCTTTTAATAGAAAAAGTAACTTTATTATAAAATATAATAGCATTTAGAAGACTGAAATTGCTGTAGAAAATCAATGTTTTCAAGAACATAATCATGTTTGGTCACAGACAAATATAAAAATTAACAATTTCACCGGTTTTAAATACTTATTAGAACGTTTGAAAGATGTACATAAAAATTAAGAAACGTTAGATGTGTGCCGAGTGATGAATCATGCAAAGTTTGAAATAACTGACAGATGTATAACATTTATAATACGATTTATAAGATAATTAATATAATACAGTATGACTTTGATTATATGTATGAGAATACTGAGTTTATCTTTTCTTATTAATACTCCAGTAATAATTTGTTTTATAACATTTGTCTCACTCAATAGGTAAGCAGAGCACTTGAAAAAGCCAGAAACCCCAATCTGGATCTTAGTCCAATGAGCAGTCCCTATCCAGATGTGAAGACCTATGTCCAGGGTAACACACTGGCATCTCGCAAGAAGGTCTTACCCATTATTTCAGACTTCCTTAAAGACTGGGAAAGGAAAGAAGCACAGGAAGACAACCTGGAAGACCTGGAACTGGAGGACGAATACACGCCAGATCACAGTGACTCTCAGCGGTGCTGTGATGATACCGCCATGGAAGAGGACTCTGCTGTCCCCCCAACCCCCATGAACAGCCTGGTGGAAGGCTGCCCTCTGGACAATGGCCTTCCCAAGATCAACGCAGAGGTGCTGGTAGAAAAAGTCAGCAAGATAGCCAGTGAAGAGGACATGCCCTTTGAAGAACAATGATACCACAGCCACTGACCCCCACAGCCTCTGAGGATTTCAGCCGTTGGTGAAAACCAGTCTTTCTTCTTATTCGTGAAGAGTCACAGGGCACAACACACAAAGCTGACTCGAGTTTTTTAGGAAATGAAATGGTCCTTTTCAGAAGTACGGTGTAAAAGAAGGCATGACTTTCGTAACGGGCAAAACCCAACTAGTACACGTGTTCAGTATTTATCTTAGTTAATGGTTTCAGAACGATTTACACTGCAACCTTTCTGTGATAATACAAGTTTAATTTGTATTACTTTTAACCCAGCTGGTCATGTCTTGGACTCTTCAGCACATGATATTCTGCAAGTTGCGAAAGCAGCCTTCGCTCAGGTCCCCTTCTTTATTATTAACCAATATAGACTAGAAAATAGAAAATGCAGCTAAATAAGAGGAAGGATGAAGGTAGAAGTAGTTGTACTAGTATTGGAAATGTAAGGTTCCGTTATCACTGATAGCACTGAACAGATATGTTTGATCTGTAATGTTTTGATTTAGGCAGTATTTAATCTTTTTTTCAACACATATCTTGCATATGCCTTCCTTAAGAATGCCTAAACACATATATGTGATTAAACGGACACACATTTCTGAATAATATGTGCATTAAGGCTGGCTGTTGCTGCCAATGTCTCTGTTGAATCAATTCATCTTCCAGGCCATTTACACAGACCTCATTTAAAGGCAGTTTTTGGCACGGGATTTGATGCATCTTCATACAGCTTATAAATATGTAGCAGTTTTCATGCCAGAGTTGCCATTGTTCATTTAGCAGCTATTTCTTTTTGAGGTTTTTTACATTTTTCCAACAGGCTAATCTAGCTGGTAATGTTGGGTCGACACATTTTGCTACATTTCAGCAAAGCTTTCTTGTTTTATGACTGCTGTATTTAGTAGAATTCTGAATGTGGGGCTGTAGAAAGGACTGTATTTGTCGTTAAAAAATATAAAATTAATATTAGTGAAGTTATCCTGTTATGCTGAAGTCATACATCAGGGCATGATGAATATTTAGATGACTTGCCCATATATTGTGCTGATCAATACAAATGGTCTGTTCTGGGCAGAGTAAAAGCTGTTAGCAAGTATTAGGGAGAGACTGATGGAGAAATGGATTTCCCTTAATGAATGCCAAGTTTGAAACTGACAAGAAGTTTTAAAAGGCCATTAAGCATTAATTAGTTATGATTAGTGTGGTTTGCCAAGTTCGGCTGTGTGTTTTTTAATCTCTTTTCGAAGAAGCAGTAGTCAGATAATTGTACAAAGTGTTATAAATAATTAGTAAATGGTGGTACTTAGATGCAGAGGGTCATTTTATAACCATGTGGAAGACCTTTATGAGAAGCACCTGCGTCTGAGAGGCTGCAGAGAGATTTTAATATTTAATACCAAAGAGTAACAATGCAAGGTTCGGCATCTCCTGTGTGGTTTGCAGATGAGCATGTGCTAAAGTTGATTTACAAGCATAGCTTTATTATTTTCGTTTTCTTCTTCTAAGATGATTTTTATGTGTTAATTCAAGTATCAGCTGCCAGGTTTGTTTGGTTTGCATTTCGATGTTCCTTTTGGGAGGAAAAGTATTGAACATATTTTTTTTTGTTTTCAACCAACATTACTAGCATGCCAAAAAGATTAATCCTGACTTAATGAAGTTGATGTATTTATAGTTGGTGATGTCACACACGGTCGTGCGGACAATTCATGGACAAAATGCATTATTTAGATTTTTTATTTCAATGAAGGATTAAGCCTGATCATCTGTTCACCTCTTAACAGTGTTACGTGTTTCAATGATGTCTGTAAGTTTTGCATAGATGTGATGACATGAGACATTGCTAAGCGTTGTGTGTTTAGTTGTAGAGGTACTATTAACAGAATTTTTCACAGGATAAACATAATCACTGTGAAGAACTTTTGTAAATGACTTGAGGAAGGTGTGTGTGTGTGTGTGTGTGTGTGTGTGTGTGTGTGTGTGTGTGTGTGTGTGTGTGTGTGTGTGTGTGT
>JBBPDE010036427.1:0-10188 GCA_037974605.1 Nannopetersius ansorgii
CTTAGCTTGCTACATTTCTCAGGGCAGTAGCTTTAGTGTAGTTAAGCTTAATTCAGTGTAGAGTAACTGATAGCTTAACTCACTACATTTTCTAAGTAGCTTGCCCAACACTGATAAATGGTTAATTACAAACATAACTGTCATTAATAATCGTTAATAGAATGCTGAGAAGTGCTAACGGGGTGGAGGTAGCTCAGTGGGTAGGGTACTTGCCTCCGGTCCAAGAGGTCAATGCTACCTTCAGCAAAACCACCACTGGGTCCTTGAGCAAGACCCTTAACCCCAAGTTGCGCCAGGGAGACTGTCCCCTGTAGGTAGGGAATGGAAGTCGCTTTGGATAAAAGCGTCTGATAAATGCCTTAAATGTAAATGGAAATGTTCTAAGCTACTAACATTATGATACATCACTGATGTCAAACAATACCAGAAATATTTACTAGTAAATACCTTAAAACATTGTTCAGTAATTCAATGTTACTATTAAATCCAGTTAGAATCGTTTTGTTCTTAATTATATCACAGTGCCTGACAAATTTTAAATAGCTAGTGAAAATTTGTTAACAAATGACCTTTTATGGTCTATTAGGGGCCATATATTCTACACTTGTATTTATCATTTTATTAATCAGAAATGTCGTAACTCATTTCTACACACTAGCTGTTCCTTTATGCCTGAAATATGTAAATGAGCTCTATTCCGAATTGGCCACCCTTTATTATGCCTCATTCAAAAAAGCTCATTCTAATTCTGAAACACCCCTTATAGCTTCAGTTTGAACTGCTGTAGAATGGAATAGCATTGGGTTTTGTGTAAAATGCACTATTTTTGCTGCTCATTTACCATATGTGAGGTGACCTGTGTGTTGTTTATTAACTGCTTTTTCATTTAATTGATTTTGCATGACATGGCCCCTTTAACATTGACACAATGATGCCCATAAAGCTGTGTCAGTCTGGACATACAGTAGTGTGTGTGTGTGGGGGGTTCTTTTGTGTTGGTTTTAGCTGTAAATCCTTACAGCTTGGGGTTCCTTACCATTTCCTATAGCAACAGGATGTTAATGTCGGGGGCAAGGTTACTATGGACATGTTAAAATTTAACTGTGTACCTAAAGCTGCTCTTTAAGTCACAATATTTACTTAAACAAACAGTTCAGTTCTGCTTCTTTAGATCAAAACTGGAGGTACGAGGCTAACGCTAATATCACTGACACTAGAAGTCAGTAGTCACCCAAATCTTTTATCGTATCTTTTACACAAATTCAAAACTTCTGCATTAAGGTGGAACAGACACAGGCCAGAATATGACTTACTGTGAGCTGTCAAAATGGCCGGTTATAGAACCAAAAGAGCCAAATTGGAACTCCAAACATGAATTTGCTAATCTACCCTGTTTGTATTTGATTACAAATAAGTCTCTAGTTTCAATCTTTGGTGGCAGAGGAGCATATTAGCAGATTCCAAAAGTGCTACATGCGAATTTGTATGTGATTGTTGTGCATGTGATGGTTCTTGTTTGTGCATGTGATGATCTAAAGTGTCCGCTTTATCGGAGGCACCATACAGCCGATCTCCGTATTTACAGGCACAGATTGTGGCCCATCTGTTTTTCAGCCCCTCCATTCAGAGGCAGTCATTGGACCTCCACTGACCAAATACCATTTGAGTAGTTGACTATTCCCAGTTGGTTTATCAGGCACAATTAAATGAACAAAATTCCTCTTTAATTTACTGTAACTATATTGCTGTGTTGGGGCTCATTTCTCTACATGCTGTATTTATATAACTGTGTTTGTGATTAATAAAGAATCTTGAATCTGGTGTTGCTGATAGATTAACCCATAATTATATACCTGTAGTCAAAAACTGACCCCAGATGAATTTCTAGGGATTTCCGATAAAGTGTCCAGTCTCTGTGTAAAACTCCCGACACTGCTGTGCCGTGATCCACACCTCCCAGCAGCAGATGGGCTACAGTCTGGAACTGTGAGGGAACCTGCAGGCTGTTTCTGATAAAATGGCCAGTGGCCTGTAGCCTCATCATACATGGTGTGTGTGTGTGTGTGTGTGTGTGTATGTGTGTTTAGTTGGAACAGGCTCTGCGTTTGGAGGCGGGTGATGGGGACCGAGACTGCGGCGAGTCGCGAAGTCTCGCCCAGCAGAACGTGGACCTGCGGAGGAGGCTGGAGGAGGAACAGGCTGCATACAAGCGCAAACTCTCCGCCTACCAGGAGGGACAGCAGAGACAAGCCCAGCTCGTCCAGAAACTACAGGCTAAGGTCAGCAGTACTGACTACTTGCTCAGTTTGGGCTGTGTTTTTGTTTAATTTTAATCACTGGTCACCAGACCACCTCCTTGAGATCTGCTTTCATACCGTGTTCAGTTCTAACCTACATCTAACATGGAACGCTCCAGCCAATCAGGGACATCTGAAGATGCTCATTGCCAAAGCAGGAACACTTCTGAGGAATGTACAGTACTGTCCAAAAGTCTTGACCCCCCTTTAGGGTTTAGAACTTTTACTCAGTACTGTAGATCACCAGGACCAGGGTTGGAGACCACTGGTTTATATCATCTCAACAGAAAAGCTTTGAACATCAGTACCTATACTCAGTAATTCTCTTGGGCAAACAAATCCTCACGGCAATGTTCCAGCATCTTACCAGATGAGTATGAACTGCTTGATGAAGTGTGTATGTGTGTGTGTGTGTGATTCAGGTTCTCCAGTACAAGAAGAAATGTGCTGATTTGGAACAGTCTCTGCAGGACAGGACATCTGAGATGGAGCAGAACCAGATGAGTGTGAGTCTTAAACTTTAAGGTTCTTAAAGGGTTCTCAGAAGGACTAGCTAGTTATCTGAGCTGAATTGGACCAAAATTCTCTGGACAGTTTAAGATCCACTGTTTGATTTCACCATATCATTATATATTAGAGTCAGGACACAGTGGATTTAAAGAGACTTCATAATGATCCAGTTCAGCTACCTTTATGTGCACTAAGGGACAGTGGTGTTATTTTACAGTCTGAAATGTCCAGTAATGGTCGCCGTGAAGACGATGAGCCCAGCAGTGAACTGGAAACAGCCCTTATCCGCTTAGAGGAGGAACAGCAGAGGTCAGACAGTAACATCACACAGACACAAACTAACACACTCACACATTGTTAATTAAGCTATGATGTTTACTGAACTTCGGCTCGGGTTTTGAACTGTTTATGAACAGGAGCACTGTCCTGTAAGGTGTGTCGATGTGTTGTTACATGTGTATGTTACTCGTGTGTCTTACACATATGTGTGTGTGTGTCTGTGTGTAGGAGCAGTAGTCTCTCTGCTGTAAATGCGATGCTGCGTGAGCAGCTGGAACAGGCCAGTCTGGCCAATGAGGCACTGAGTCAGGACATTCGCAGACTCACTGCTGATTGGACAAAAGCGAGGGAGGAGCTGGAGCAGAGAGAGGCAGATTGGAGGAGAGAGGAGGAGGTGGGCGGAGCAAAATGTTAACTTCGACTTTTGCTTTGTTTGCACTTCAAACCATGTATCTCAGTTTTTGACTTTTTTTTTTACGTAATCTGAAAATATCTGTTGCGTTTTCTCACATGCTGGTCAGCAAAGAATGGACGAATTTACTTTACAGGAACGGTTCAACCCATTTCACTGGCCACAGTACATTAAAGGGGCACTAAACTGTTCCTTTGGTGTACATTTCTTTAATGTAACTTTGGAACATTTTAATTTGTCCATTCCTTTGTTGACCAAAATGGGAAAAAGACTAAATGTATTTATAGACTTATGTGTGTATTCTTGTTTGAAAATTTTCTGTGATTTTTTTTCTGATTAAATGATTCTGTGTATAAGGTTTTAGTAATTACCACATTTCATTCATTAGTTAAACATTTTCTGTTTTCTTTGCAGTCCTTCCACAACTACTTCAGCAGTGAACACAGCCGCCTGCTGACTCTGTGGCGGCAGGTCGTCGGCTTCCGCAGGAGTGTGTGTGAACTGAAGAGTGCCACTGAGAGGTACAGATCTGTGAAACACCACAAACACACATACACTCACATTCTTATACACACACAGACACACAAACTATTTAGTCTGCTATATCAGTATCTTATCTCTCTCCCTGTCTTCCTTCTATCCCTGTCTTTTCTCCCTTTCTCTGTCTCTCTCTCTCTTTCTCTCGCTCTGTCTCACTCGCTGTCTCAGGGATCTTTCCCATATGCGTAATGATCTGGCTCAGGTGTGTCAGAGTGTGCAACTGCAGTGTGTGGGTGTGTGTACGGCGGTCCGTTGCCGTGATGATGGCTCGGCGCTGGTTCTGGAGCGTGAGACGGCACAGAGGAATGCTCTGGAGCAGCAGCTGAGGGAGAGGGTGACGGAGATGATGAACCTGCAGACCAAGAGCGACTCAGAGAGAGCCGAACTCAACAACAGGTGGTGAACAGCCCCAGTTAATAATAAATAATCACTAAAAGGTTTAATTTAATTTTTCTTTGTTAACTCTTACAGTCACTCATGAACTCACCACAGCACACAGTGTAAACAATGTGAAAGTCTTTCTCTGCATTTAACCCATTCACCAAGTGAAGCAGGGGCGGGGCACTCGGGGAGCAGTGTGTGGTTCTTTGCTCAAGGATACCTGAGTGGTGACACAAATAGTTGGGATTTGAACCCACAACCTTCTGAACGCCCTAACCACTAGGCCACCAGCTGCCCCTATCCACTGATCAGTCATTATTTCATTTACTAAATAATAATGTAACTTGATTACCTTGATTACCAAGATCACAACACTGTATGGTACTGCAAAACAGTAGAAGCCACTTTGCCCCCTATGCTTCCTATAGCTTATTGCAGTCTGTCAGACTTATTGTGTGGATTATATGATCATTATAGACCACTGTAGGGTATTATGGAATGTTATATAGCATTATAAAACAGTAAAGAGAATTATAGAGCATTTTAGGGCATTCCAGAGCTTTTTAAAGCACTTGTGCAATACAGTTGTGTCAGTCTCTTTGTTCTTGTATGTCCTTGTAGATTTGTTACTGTGTAACTGATGTTGTCTGATTGACAGGCTGGTGGAGGCTGTGCGGGAGGTGGAGAGACTGAAAGCCACAGAAGAAGAGAGAAAGCATGAAGTAGCATCTCTTACTAGGAAACTGGAGGTACAGTTCAGTTCAGTTCTGTTTGATCCAGTTCAGATCTGTTCTGGAAGTAGTACCGTGAGCATGAAAACGTCTTCGAAAAATATCAAAATATGTCATTTAAAATAATTACTATTGTAGTTGCAGTCATGATCCATTAAGTACTGTGGTTGAGTTTATTTGTGTGTTATTACTGTAGTGAACAACACTGCAGTCCTGCAATAGTCCCTGGACAAAACTCCTAATGCTGTGTTTGTGTGTGTGTATCCAGGAAAAAAGTGGGGATGAAGAGTCGGATCTCCTTTCACTAAGAGCTCAGACTGAGAACCTGCTGGGCACCCTGAGGGACATTGCACAGGTAACAAACACACACACACATCTTCCACACAAACTGACAGCACAGGCCACCTATTCTTTCCTTCTTAAGTAAATAAGGTTTTATTTATTATCATAAATGAAGTGAATTAAATGCATTCTAATTACTTTTTTTCATTCATTTTGAATACATACTTTAAAAAAAATTATTTTAATGTTCCCTTTTTCTCTGTTCCAGGTGATGTTGTCTGACTCTGACTCTGGGGTGCTGGGGTCCTCAGCAGAGGGAGAGTCAGAAAATGCTGCATTGCTGTCGTTACTCCGGTCACCCTCCTCGCCCCGTACCTCATCTCCACGGAGACACTCCATCTTGTCTGTTCCGGAGTCCAGTCTCTCAGTCCTGCGCTCCATTGTGACCAGCAGACACCTGCAGATACAGGTACAACACACCTGTCTGCCATCACAGAGATTTCAGCACTTTTTTATTCATTAATTGTGATAAATATGAAAATCAGCTCATCTACAGCTGCCAATCGGCTGCGCTGCTTCTCATTTTTTTGTTCTACTCCAAAGCTAAGCCCGGTTTTGCAACGACACAGTCTTTACAAGAAGAGTCTGTTTAGAATAAAAATCTCTTGCACTGTAATAGTAATTAAACAATTAAAAAAATATTATTGTCATTGTTTTCATCCTCACTGAAAATCGCGATCTCGTTTCTGCCCACAGGAGCTCAGAGGTCGTCTACAGTCCACACAGACATCCTTACAGCAGCTCCGCAAACAGCTGGCCGAGGCGGAGTCAGGGAGGCGGGAGGCAGAACTCCGTGTGCAGGTGCTGCAGGGAGAGAGGGACGATGCCCAGGGGGGGAAAGAGGCGGCTGTGAGGGAGCGAGAGAGGATACGGCAAGAGAGAGAGAAACTCACAAGGTATCACTGTACTTACATATATGCTCATTATATACCCACCCAGGGAGAGAGACAGGACAGTTAAACTGAATTATGGGGGAGGACAGGTATACTGAGTTGCGCTACTCAGGAGCCACAAGAAATGTTTTTAAGACCTCCTCTTTGGGGCAGCTGGTGGCCTAGTGGTTAGAGCGTTGCCCCTGTAATCAGAAAATTATGGGTTTGAATCCCAACACTGCTAGTGTCATCACTGAGGTAGCCTTGAGCGAGGTACCATCCCCACACACTGCTCCCTGGGCTTCCCTCATTGGTGCCAGCCCCCTGCTTCACTTGGTGAATGGGCTAATTGCAGAGAAAGAATTTCACATGACTATAAGGGGCCACTTTGCCTTACTTTATTTTTCTTGTTTTCTCTCCTGCAGTGAGAAGGACAGTTCAGAGAAGGCAGCACAAGGGGCGCAGGTTAAGGCGGAGCTGCTGCAGCTGGAGTGCGAGAAGCTTCAGAAGGCCGTGACCTCGGCACAGAGAGAGAGAGACCACGAGCGAGAGGAGAAGGAGGCAGCCATGCAAGAGAGAGAGCGTGCCAAAGCAGAGAGCCAGAGAATGTGAGTCGGTCACACACACACACACATTTGGTTAAATTTTAAAAATAATCTTTTTGTCATATTGGCTATTTTTCCAAATATATTTCCTAAATGATGCCTGATATGTATTCAGAATGAGGAGTGTGTAATGTACTCTGTGTGCAGTCAGACTCAGTGGAGTCAGAGTGAAAGTCGTGGAAGCTCTTTGCGCTCTGAGCTGGCTGCAGTGAAGGAGACGCTCCAGCAGGGGGAGATAGAGAGGCAGCTGCTAGACACTGAGAAGAACCAGCTCACCGACGCTCTCAGCAGGGTATAATTAATTTCTACAGGACCTTCCAACATGAACAATATGAAGAATGTCTTCGAATTTATAATCATGTTAGTAAAAGGTTCCGTTGCTAGGGTGGCCATGTCTATAGCATCAGCCTCGCCTACTTTACTCTGATTAGTGATCAGAGACCATTTCTCTTCTATAGTGTTCCAATGTTTGCAATAATGATTAGGGTTTGTGTCTGTGTTTCCAGGCGGAGTCCAGTAACGCAGAGTTGACGGTTTTAGTAGCAAAGCTTCACTCTGAAGAAGCTGCACTGAGAGACGCTCTTGCTAAAATGAGTGGAATGAACGAGGGATTAGTCCAGGATAAATCTGATCTAAACAACATTATCATACAGGTAACCGCCCCCCCCAGGTACCACACACACATCTGAACATCATTATACAGATACTTCATATACACACACACAAATGCACACACACACACACACACCATTTACAGGTACCACACACACATGCATGCACACACCCTGAATATGATCATGTATGTGTAGCTGGAGGAGGAGAAGAGTGTGCTGCAGTATCAGCGGAGGGAGGCGGATCAGGAGAAACTGACCGTCAGAGACGAGCTGGTGCGTCTGGAGCAGGACCGACTCGAGCTGGACACTGCCCGCCTTTCTCTCCACCAATCACTGCAGGAGTCTGAGCTGCTGAGGGCAGGGCTGGAGGTGGAACTTCAGGCACTCAGAGTGGACAGACAGAAACTACAGGACAGAGTCACACAGGTCAGAAATATATAGTGTGTGTATATATCTATATCTCTCTCTCTCTTTCTCTCTCCCTCTCTCTCTCTCTCTCCCTCCCTCTCTCTCTTTCTCTCTCTCTCTCTCTCTCCCCCTCTCTCTCTCTCTCCCTCTCTCTCTCTCTATATATATATATATATATATATTAGTGCTGGACCGTTAACGCGCTGACTCTTATCGCACGATAAAAAGAATATCGCCGTTAATATATTCACAAAGTTGGGTTGGGAGCTGGGTCTATACTACACAAGCGATAATGACTGTCACCTTGATATTTTAGCACGGATTTACTCTCTCTCTCTGTCTGTCTCTGTCTCTCTCTTTCTCTCTCTGGTTCGTGACTTTTCCGGATCTTGCCCGTTTTAAACATGTCTCGCTCTCTCTGTCGCTCTCTCTCTCGCGCACTCTCTCTGTGTCTCTCTCTCTCTCTCTCTCTCTCGTTGTGACTTTTCTGGAGCGCGCGGATCATCTCTCTCTCTCGCTCTCTCTGTCTCTGTCTCTCTTTCTCTCGCTCTCTCTGTCTCTGTCTCAGTCTCTCTGTCTCTGTCTCTGTCTCTCTCTCTCTCTCTCTCTCTCGTTCGTGACTTTTTCGGATTGCGGCCATTTTAAACCTGTCTCGCTCTCTCTGTTTCTCACTCTGTTGCTTTCTCGCTCGCGCTCTCTCTCTCTCTTGCTCTCGATCTCTCTTACTCTCTCTCTCGTTCATGACTTTTCCGGAGAGTGCGGATCATCTCTCTCTCTCTCTGTATCTCTCTCTCTCTCTTTCTCTCTTTTACTCTATCTCTCTCTCTCTCTCTCTTACTCTCTCTGAAATTAGAGTGATCTGGGAGAACATTTGGAGCCATAATTATGGTTTACACTATAAAAACAGGTATTGGGATCATTTTGGGGGGGGGGGGGGGGTTGGGGGCTTCAAACCTTTGGCAGAATTCAAATGAGCCATTTCTATCTAGATTAATCCCAAGATTACAATGAGGTTAATCTAGATTAAAAAAATTAATCTATGGCCACCTCTAGTTTAAATGCTATTTTATTTTAGCAGTAGACTTCTATTGATTTGCAGCAGCAGAGGTGTGACTTTTCCTCTCAGAAAAATGTCGAACTGCGAATTGCAAAAAATCCTGCAGATTGAGGTTCATGAAAGGAAACAGAATTTTAAAACGTTCCCCAATTGCTTGTCAACACCGGCTCACGAGGGAGAGGCAACCTAAAGCTCTCCAAAAATGTTTACGTTTATGTTTACCACTCCATAGTCACTGTTGCATCAAAAACGTATCCTTGTCCTTTTGCTTTAAAGGACCAATGGAAAGGCTCGGATTAACATACAGCCTTAAAGAGGAGCTCTTCATACATCCTTAAAAAAGGGGTAACAAAGTTTTGTTATTCAGTAACAGACACTTCTATAGTACTGGGTCAGAGTCTCAGGCACCTGATGATATTTTTAAGCAGGATGACCATACTGTGGTTTCTAGAAAGAGGACACTAGGACACTGCGGGCAGGAGGGCAGACTGTAGAAAGCGAATGTCAACACGAAAGCAAATCCCAGACATTTCAGGCGATTCTGAAATCCCGGCCAGATGCATTTTTTATGTCCCAAAAAGAGGACATGTCCTGGAAATAGAGGACATGCGGTCTCTGTAATTTAAAATGCTATTTGTGGGCAGCACAGAGAAACCCTCCTATTAGATCAAACACAAATATCTTAAGTATATCTGTGTGTCTGTTGAGGAAACCTAGTGTTTACCATCCAACCTTCTTTATCAAATCAGTCTTACATTAATTTGACCCCTGTATGGTGTTCGGGTGTGTTTATCAAAAGAAAAATGTAGGGTATTAATTCATAATTGTGATCTAACAAAGGAACAAATGTAAAGGGCAAATCTAAACGATATGTTTGTTCGTATGGCTTGTAATTGGGATGAAGTAAACTTATGTTGAGTATTTTAAGATAATTTTGTTTGTGTTGATTTGAAAACCCAAAAAATAAAGCGGGTCCACCAGACCCACGAACACATAGTGTGTGAATGACTATTTGAGGGTGTTCTCACACAGGCAGTTTGAACCGTGCCCGAGTGCGTTTGAGCACCAAAGCACGGTTGGTTAGACTAGTGTGAGGGCTCTGTGCCGGGCGCGGTTGGTTAGACTAGTGTGAGTGCTCTG
>JBBPDE010036436.1:0-10187 GCA_037974605.1 Nannopetersius ansorgii
CCAACATCCATCATTTTGTATGCCTTAGCTGCTCGCCATACATGTGCTTGTTTTTGACCTTCCAAGAGTTCTTTAGATACACGTGTCCTCAGATCTCCTGATAACCTGCGTTTTATTTTGCCAGCATGGAGGCTTTCATCAACATTGTAGATTTTACATTTAACACAACTGGTTCATTAGCTGCTGGCAACTCAGCTGTCACAGACAGTTGTGCATTATTCTGTGCAGTTCCCAATTATTTCAATGTAGTGGGATGGAATATTTGGAAAAATCTTTGCTCTCCTGAATCTAAGAGTGCATGAGGTTTTGATATTTTTCCATATCTCCTCATACACTACATGTGTCCATGCTCCACGTTTCAGGATGGTGTATTCTCTTTTACATGTGTTGAGGGACTTGTAATTGTAAGCTACCTTTTCAGGCCAGATTTCTGTCCATTTCTGTTGTGTGAGACTGACCTCGAACTCAATGTCATAACATTGCCTTTGCTGATGTGCATCTGCCTTTGACCCTGGTGACTGAAAATCAGCTGAGCTTTCTTCTGAGCTCACATTTGTGTCGATTGTACATAGTTCAAGTATTTGCCAGACATTGTGCCTGTTTGTCTTGACAAAAGTATAAAGATTTTTTGCTGAAACTTTGTTGTTCAGTTGTTGGCTTAAATCTGCCCACACCTTTTCTGAGGGGACCGCTATGTTCTTCCCTGCAATAATCTGTTCCTTTGCAGCACTGATGACTTTGATGATGTCATCATTTTCACAGGCCGGTTTTCTTGACATCTGATTAAAACATGAATCATTTTTAATGTAATGCCAAATGAGTTTGTGTTTAAAAAAAGTTGTGTTAAAAGAATCATGCAAGTTTTATCTATTCGGTGGTTCCCAACCACATTTCTGGAGGCTCCCTAACACTGCACTGCATCCTTTCTTCTTAATGAAACATCTAATGTATAATGTGCAGTGGGGGTTGGGGGCCTCCACAAATGTGATTGGAAACTGCTGATATATGTAATTTTAGATATTGCTATTTGTAGCTAGCAGATGTCATTAGATAGCTTTGAGTAGCAGCCTTAATTTTAAATATTTAAATAAAAATTATAAGAATTATTTTCTTTAAATCTAACAATCCAAAAAATGAATCATAACAAGTGGGTTCAGGAGAAAATAAATAGATTATCCAGAGTAAGTTGTACTAAATCATTATGTGAACTAAATCGGTCGATTCATGAAAATCAGGATCGATTACATAAAATGTGCATTGCTGTGTGCATAAGCTGCTTTTATGTCATGGCCTAAAATGCTATACCATTATTAATGTGACCCGTGGAGAATAATAAGGACATGTACATTTAAGTATTTTTCATTATAAATGTTTTTTTTTTTAATCTAAGAGCACATGCTTACTTTGTTCCTCAGCCAGACGTCTTTATCATGTATATAAATGTTTTTTAACCTTCTTCAGCTTAGCGGCCACATGCGTGAACAGCACTTTTTTATTGTATGTCCACAATACGTGTTAGGACACGTATGTCGGTACTTAGACAGCTACCTGGTGGTGTCAGAGTTTTTCACTCTATTACAGAAAGGTGATTTATTTGTGTTTTATGGAACTTCGGAAGAGTCATTTTTCTCTGAAAGTACAAAATTCTAATTAGGTTCCAAAAATAGCAAAATAGAAATAAAAATGCATGTAAAAAAAACAGCAACTTGGGCCTTGAGGTTAAGGGGCCAGAAACATGTTAAATGTCTACTGACTTAAAAGTATTCAGAAAACTTAAGACAATACACAATTATATTTTACCCATTTTTATTTTACAGTATTAGTACAGTCACAGTTGCAATACAGTACATTGAAGGTAAGATGTAAGATCACAGTGCATTGGAGATTTTTTTAAAATAGCAAACCTTAACAAATGCATTATCTGACAATATGAAGCACATATCTACTAAACTTCATAGTTAAAGGGGGGAGAACAGCAAAAAGTAAAAAACCAGCACCGTGCGAGAGCACAAAACAGCGTGACAGGTACGTAAACCAGATGTATGGAAAAAGGTTTGCTTGGGGTCAGGTCTCCTTCACAGATTTTATTCATTTCAACGGGACAAATCGAGCACAAACGAACGGCGCCTGTTGTGCGATTTGGACCTCGATTTGGACGAAGTGGGGTGGAGAGTGACGTCACTGCCCAGTATTGTTTTTGTTATTTCTAAGAAGTGGACATATATTTGGCGTTCATTTCAACGGCACAAACCGGCACAAACGAATGGCACCTTTTGGCTAGATTTAGAAAATATGGGGTGGACATGGGGTGGAGTTACATAACAGTCCCAAAGAAGAATTTTCCCATTATATTAAAGAAGGGCTCGGAGATACCAGGTTTGTTTTAACGACACAAACCGGCACAAATCGAGCCCAAACGAACGGCACCGGTTTGGAAAGATTTGGATGACATGGGGTGGAGAGTGACGTCACTGCCCCAAATTGTTTTTGTTATTTCTAAGAAGTGGAAATATATTTAAAGTTCATTTCAACGGCACAAACCGGCACAAATCGAGCACAAACGAATGACACCAGTTTTGTGTGATTTAGACGAACTGGGGTGGAGAGTGACGTCACAGCCCCGAAAATATTTTTGTTATATCTCGGGAAGGAAAACAGATACAGTGTTTGTTTTAACGGCACAAACGGGCACAAATCGAGCACAAATGAACTGCGCCGATTTGGAGCGATTTGGGCAACATGGTGTGGAAAGTGATGTCACACTGTCAAATAAAATAATGTCTAATATCTTAAACACCAAGCCAGCACAAACGCTCATTTTTGCGGCACATATCAGCACAAACGTAGCATAAACGAAACTCACACTTTTTGTGATTATTTCTTTTTATGGGTTGCCAACTTCACGGAGGTCTTGGACACCTCCAGAAATTAACACAAGCTATGTGCCATCTACTGGATACTTAGAAAAATCTACACCCTAAATATCGCTCCTCTCTTCATTCCATTCAGCTTGCTTTACTTTGTAAGGTCACCAGTCTCAAAGACCATGGATATGGTGAAACTCTCCACCCTCTCATTAAGGACCTTGTTTCTCTTGAGCAAGAGGGTGTATATGTTGAACAATTAGGAGCCAGCATAAAAGGCACAGTATTATTTGTTGCAGCAGACAATGTAGCTGCCCACTCATTAGGAGGGTTTTTTAGAAAGCTTCACAGCAAGTCAGATGTGCAGATTCTGTATGGCCAAACAGAAGGAAATACAACTCAAGGAAGTGCGGACAGGCTCATTTCAACCAAGAACAAAAGAAAATCATGACCAACAGGAACAAGATGTATTGCAGGATCCTACCATGGCTCAACAATATGGCGTGAAATAAGCTGCCCACTTAGTGAAAGGTTGGAACGTTTTCATGTTGTCAATGGTTATCCGCCAGACCTTTTGCGTGATCTTCTGGAGGGTGTTGTTCCAGCTGATTTATTTTGTTGGCTGTATTTTAACAATCCAGTGTAAACATATCCATATTCTCTAGCAAATGCTTTAGAATGTGTGTGTGTGACTTTGAAGGATACAGCGAGAGACGAGGCCCTAGAATGCATCCCTGTTGGTGTGCTGACAGTTGTCAGTGAAGATAGCCCTCACGAGGGTCCAAGTTCAGTGGACCTCCAGCATCTCCACTGCCATCATTCTGGAGGGAGGTATCGTCATGGATCATATTAAAAACTTGCCTTAGGCAGTTTGTCTGTTATTTGGGCTTTCCTATTGTTAGAATAAAATGTAAATAAGGTGCTTATTTACAGTTTAACCTTTATTTTCACAGAAACTTACTATTGCTGGTATGGCACATAATGTTCTCTCTGTCTGTTTGAAAGACACACAATATCCTGTTATTTCTGTCTTGCTTCACCTACGCGGTCATGTAAGTACAGGCGCCCTTTCAGTTCCTCTTTCCCCCAAGCGACACACTCACTCTCTCTCTCTCTCTCTCTCACACACACACACACACACACACACACACACACACACACACACACAGAAGTTTCCCCTTTCTCCGCGTGCTCCAATCCTCTCTTGACACACCTACTGTTTTTGTAAGTATTACCAAATATGTTATATAACCATCTGCTTTAAATAAAGAAGTTAGACAGCCTGTACCTCGCAGATCGATGAGATCTCCAGAGCCTTTTGTCTCTGGGGTTATCGGCTGCCCAGCTGCGCATCTGAACGAGTGATCTCTGTGTCTTCTCTGGGTTGAGCGCTGTATTCCGTCTTTGACGGATTAGGGATATTAGGAACACCTATGCTTTGCATTTGGATTACCCAAAATGCATGGCAAATACACTGAACTTCATTCAGACCGTGATGCTTGGACTGGGAAAGAAAAACCTGAAGAACAGTCTGGGTTAGACCAGTAAAGAGCCACCAGTTGTCAGATACCTGTCAGGTACGTTGTAAATTATGCAGCTATTAATGTTCTCCTCTTATCTTATCAGAGAAAGATTAATGCTTTCATGCAACTGGGCTGGCTCAATTTTTTTTTTCAAAAATCTCAATTTTTTTTGTTAATTTAAGTCTGTACCATGTTATGCTGGTATGCTAATGGTGGACATTGTGTTGCACCACCTTGTGTTGCAAAGACCTGTTCGATAATATTGTCAGAAAGATCCTGGCAAGGTTGACCTTTTTAAATTCATGTAATTTCTAATAGTTGCAGTGTAGTACAAATACAAAACCCAAGGAGTAATGTTGTTCTTTGTGTTGGTGTAAATCTTGGACTGATGCTCACTTTGGTACACAAGCGCATTTGTCGTACTTTCAGTTTTGATCAGAAATGCAGTGAACTACATGCACGGACGTCCTGTAGTTATCAGTTATCATATTATGAGACTGTTACATGCATAGAATTGTCTCAAAGAAATGTGTTTATTTTTGCCTTATCCCGTTTTACAGTCAAATCAAACCACAAGTTTTGTTTATCTGACATTGATGCTTTTTTTTTAAATAAATGTAATGTAGGGGAATCAACCCAGTGAATGTTCTTTTAAAGTATATTTTGTGGTTTAAGTAAGGTCAACTAATTGGATTTTACAGTGTACTGGCAAAAGCGTTCCTTACCTCTGGTATCCCTAGGTACATCTCAGCAGGTGCAACATAATCAAAATTTTGTTTGAAATATGTTTTCCTGGTTCTGTCTGATCTCAAAACATCTTTGTTGTAAATAGTTTAAAGATACTCTTGTTCAAGTTCTTTAATTATTTTTTATTTTGTGTTTCATCCTTACTGATGTGTAACCCTGTCAGTTTTTAAGAACTTGCTGCATTCCACTGCATGCATTGTACTGCCGTGGCTGGCAAAAGCAGTTTGCAGTTTTAAATAAAAATAATGCCAAATTCTTTAGAAGCGTCTCAGGGCTCAAATCTGGGTGACTATCAAGAGATTTGTGACTATCAAGAGTGTGACAGATGACTGCTTATGTTTTCTAAATAAGTGTGTGGCAAAGGATGACCTCACTCTAAAATATTTTGACTATATGTCAAAAGGAAAGTGATTTTTTTTTTGCCATTGTGTATGTGTAATTAGGGTACACAGATTTAACAACAGCAATTACTTTTAGTATTTTGTTCTCTTGTTCAGTCGGTGTCCTCTCAGGTCTCAGCAATAAATATTCATAGACATTTACGGGCATCACTGGCATGTCCGTATTCACCACTGGTTGCTTCCACCGTTTTGTCTGGAAATGTTCTTGTCTAGCTGCGTAGCTACATGTGTAAACCCCGTGCCGCTACTGTGTTGGTTCCTAATCTAAACCAAAGGTCAAAAAAGGTTCTTAATCTAAAACCAAACATGCAAAAACTGAAACAACACAAAACAACTATGCCTAAAAGAACCAATATGACGCGTGGGCGTCAAACAAGCCATTAAGGTAATTACAGTAATATACATTAATTTTTAATAATACAGTAAGACGCTGTATACGGTGTTTGACGTCGCCGAAAATTCCCATAATACATTGGATATTACAGTTGTTTACTGGAAAGAGGATTTACTGTAACATACTGAGTGATATACAGTAATTAACTGTAACATTTACAGAAACATGGGTTAACAGTGCACCCTATTAACCCATGAGACCCCCTGAAAACTTCAAAGCAACATTTTAAGGGTTCTCAAATTATGTACAAAAATTACAAAAAGGGACAAAAAAGATATTTATTTGTCAGTAATGATCACTTAAATGTTTTTAAGCTCACCAATTTAAAAAAAAAATCAAATTTTTTTGGTGAGCGGAACCAGCCAATCCTGTGCCCTTATGCAAATTAGCTACGTGGGCGCCAAACAGAAGAAAGACTAAACTTTGAGACTGAGAACGAAGTCATATCACCAGCACACTTTGGGTTCCTCACGTCCAGAAAGGTGGCACTTAGAGAGGAAGGTATTGGTGCAGCGAGCGCAGTGGGCCACTGGCCACCAGAGCAGAAGATCATCTCCCACCCAGTCCAGAAGAACAAGGCGAACTTGAGGCAGACCGTTGGAGAGGTTGGGGTGATAATGTATCTGTCTGATCGTATTTGCTGTAGATGGACGGTTAAATAATGTCACACGATCGGTCATCGTACTGCAGGCTATCATCTGTAGGTGCACAGCATGACTGCATGCCGACAGGCTGTACCTGACCCTTATTCAGTCGATTGCTCTTGATTGGTAGCCTAAAGTCGCTTTCAGACCGAACGCGGCATGCGCTTTGCTTTGCTCTGAAACCCATTATTTTCTATGTCTTGCGCGGCGCATTTTCGCGCGACCAATAGAATCAAAGCATTGACTCGGGCTAGTCTGCCCCTTCGAAACACACAGAAAGCGTGTATGGAGGAAAACTGGTCTTAGCAGTCTCTGGATGTCCAAAGATCTTCGACACAACATTCTCGTCTTACCGGGACGTGGGGAGGAAGATGATATGCTGGAGAAAGATTTATCTTAATATAGGCCTGCCAGGTGTTTTGTTGCTTATTGTTGGCAGTATATATATGACCGGAATAGCATGTGATGGCTACAGGCTATTTTAGGTTTATTAATTGGAATACAGTAACCCCTCGCTATTCGCCGGGGTTATGTTCCGAGAGCACCCCCATGTAATGAAAAACGTCCCAAAATGCCTTAAAAAATGCCTAAAATGTCTATTTTTATAGTGTAAACCCTAAATATATCATTGCTAGGTTACCGCACTCAGAGCTAGACTGATGGGCCCTGTCTGGCATGTTTTTGTTTAGCATTTTTAAAAGTTTTATTATTTAATGTAAATATCCAGCAGATCAATAGTATTATATAGTCTATATATTTTATTATTATTTTCGCCATTTCTCTTGTGGCAAACACCATTATTATTATTATTATTATTATTATTATTATATAATTATTACTGCTACTACTAATAATAATATAATAATTATTGTTATAATTATATTGTTATTATTATTATTATTATTATTAATAACAACAAAATTAAAACTAACTATAAATATAACAATAACATTGTTATTATGATCAATATATTATTATCACTAACATAATAATAATATAATAATAATAAAATATCATTAATGATGCTGATAATAATAATAATAATAATAATAATAATAATAATAATAATAATAATAATAATAATAAATATGCACCAAATATGCTCCCAAAACATTTTAATTTAATTTTAAACTCAATTTAATGCATTACCCCTAACGAAAAAATAGGCAAATAGGCATTTAAGGCATTTTTTCAAAGCGTGCGGATTGCCGGTCCGCTGCATGCGAATCATGCCTTTGGCCTGTAATTTTTGCCCGATATGCTGAGCTGCACTGCCAGAAGGCTTTTAGTAGAATGAAATAAAAACAAGAGTACATCAGCCAATAACTGGAAATTTAGCTGAATTTATATTTGGATTACTATTTATGTTTGTAGTCGATTATATATTTTAATCATTATTTAATAAAAAAAATTGCCACGAAAAAGCAAAAAAAAAAAAAAAAAGCGTAACATATTTGTAGGTTCCGCGGTGTTTTTGGAGATTTCTGCGTGAAACGATCAGTCGGGGAAAAGAAGAGTGGTGCAGGGACAGAGCAGAAAATAAGCTTTCTGGAGCCTTATGTCAGGAGGAGAGGGCCACCTCCTCCAATATGTCCCCATCCCCAGATAATATACCATCCAGCCCCCAGGTCACCTCAGCTCCTTTCCATCAGTTCGTATCCCTTCTGATGAAACCCTCAGTCTTTAATTGACTGAAGTACTTCCCACCACCCGGACTACCTCTTCACCTCTGGACAAGTTGGCACCTGAGCCTTTATTTCTGGACCCTTTATTTATTTTAAGCCTAGCCTCACGTTTAAGAAACCTGCCACCAGAAAGGAGAAGTGAGGTGAAAATAGTGTTCCTGAGTATTTTACACAGGGCAGAGTTTTCAAAGCGAGCCTTGAAGTTAATTTGTTCTTGCGTATTTACGTTTATCATTGCTATTCATTTGTCGCATTTAATGATGCTAGGTTTTCGAACTGCTCCATGCTGAGTAGACAGTAGACCTAGACCCTGTCGCTGTGACAGCGGACCTTTACCTGAATTCCCCAAGCTGCTTTTTTTAAAAACAAAAAAACAAAAAACGTAACCAATCATTTTACAATAGTAACGCATAAAGTGGACCAGATGTTCTGACGATTTATGCTTCCCGTCGGTTTGTGCTAGTGGAATTGATTGGTTGGTTGGGGTTATCAGCCTGGCTCTAAATACACTATAACTAAAAAAGGTAAATAAAGACAGTATAATACAGTGTCCAATCCGACCCAAAATTGCCACATGGCCCAGTGCAGCCCTGGGGAAATGCGTACCAAACTTGCGACACCTCTGAAGTAAGAAAAAACGATACCTTGGTATTTGTGTGTTATACTTCGTGTGTTGGAGATTGGAAAGAGTAGACCATATGCGTCTCACAGTAAGGGAACGTTTAGTGCCAACCAAGGCTGCTGACTGGGACGAGTTTTACAAAATCGTAGATATTGCTTGTTTTACAGAAACATTTAACAGATATTTACAGAAATAATACAATAGCACTAACGAGCCAATCCGGTTTCGTGTCTGAACGCCGTTGTTGGGGGATGAGTGAACTTTTGACCTTTTACTGTTAATATCTTAGAAATGATAAGAGGTGGAATAAACGCAGCACAAACGAAACCGTACGATTGTAGGGTGCTGGATTGCGCAATCGTCTGGAAAACAGATTTGCTAACATCTCCAAAATGGAAGCAGCACAACTCTTACTCTCTGGGGCACAAACGTAGCACTAAACAAACAGGGTGGTTTGTGCCGTTTGTAGGGGGGCAGCTTCACGCAGCTTGAACAAACATTAGAAGTAATATGTAAAGAAAAAAATGTATAAAGCGTCTACTCCCCATGGATGGTCCACACTCCAGGCCAGTCGGTGGCGGTAATGCACCTTCCAGTTGGTGCCAACCGCCATTAAAATTGGAAGAGGAAGAAGAGTGTTTTGGAGAAACAGGAGCTGAAGGTAAAGGGTTATTTAACTCCTTTACACTCTTTACATCGTGTTTAACTGTCTTTTATCGCGCCGAGCGGAGACTGCGCTTATTTTTTCGGTAAAGTGTGAAGTGTGTGAGAGAACAGAAGAAGCTTCATCCAGACCCAGCTGAGCTAAAGAGGCTAATGTTAGCGGTAATTTCAGACCCTCAGTTGAGTTTAGAAAAACTGTAAAGCCTTACAGTTTGAGCAGGAGCTGAATGCTCTGAAGCGACCTGACTGTTCACACTGTACGTCCACACACACACACACACACACACACGGGGCTCTTCTTTCCGGAACTGTACCGTAAACAGAAGTAGCCTAGAACCCGAAGGTGAGGAGACGGTCATCTGAGAATTTGAGAATGCTCCCCAAAGAGAAACGCAGTATTGGCAATTTGTGCCATTCTGTGCACAGAAAAGTCTAAAACAGGGCTATTCAGCTTTAATAGCAAATGGGCCGAATGTGAAAATTACGGAGTTTTGAGTGGCACACAGAATATGTGTCAACTAATGGCTAAAAATTACTCTTGATTACTGTTGCTTTCGTCAACGAGATTTATGACGAAATATCTTCGTCAACGAACATTTATCACGTGACAAAAACGAGACGAGACGCAACGAAAATGATGGTTA
>JBBPDE010036521.1:0-10184 GCA_037974605.1 Nannopetersius ansorgii
ATGGGTGAAAGGAATAATAAAATGAAAAAGAAAACTTAAGAAGAACAATAGTGTGGCTTGCTCTGCAAGCACACTAAAAACTCGGAAGGAAATCACAACTAAATGGAAGGAAAGTGCCAGTCAGACAGCTTGCAAAGTGCCATCCTGTGATCTTCACCCTGTACTCACACACTTTGGATGAGAAATAACAGTTCATGTGGGTGGAAAGTGCAAGCTGCTTTTCTGAAAAGCCGGGCTACAGATCTTTCAGATGTATTTGCCACTTGTATGTGCCTTAAATGACACAAACCATTTTTTTGCTAGTTAAATGTGATTCCCTGCCTATTTAGCACATCTTGTGCATACTGACTAAAGTGGTGTTCCTTTCTTTCAGTGACGGTTCTGGGCTTGGTGGTGTTCGCCTGTGCTCAGTGCTGCTGTAGCTGTGGAAGAAGCCCCAGAAATAAAGACTCCGTCATCTGAATGTTCACGATGGGTCAATCAGCTAATTTTAACTTCCTTTAAAGCCTTGAGGACTACCAGAGGAAAGTAAAGAAACAAAGATGGGGAGAGGTCACCAAAAGTGAGGCATATTTCCAAGATTTGGGGGCAAGCAAGGATAGCGTTATACTCATGTTACTCATACACACACGTCAGCTATGAACATGGCGACAGAAGAGGAGTTGCTCATCTTCCAAAGGCAACAGAAGTGGCTGACGATTTGTTCAGACTGATAATGACATCATAACGCATCATATACAGCCCCCACTGTTTTTCTGGTACGGCATCTTGTGGACACCTTGCTTTCATTTCTGAGGAGGTGCTCAGCTGACAAATCAAATGAAGGCAGGACAGTGGAGCTGTCACTAATCCTATATACCTGGAGTTAAAGCATAACAGTCAAACATGTATCTGCATACATCTCAGCAAAGGCCAAATCAGCATAGTCCCTTCAGTCTTGGGCACTTTTTTTGCCTCTTGTATAACTTCTCTTCTGTGAGGAGATGCATTGCTGTACATAGTGTCAAGTGAAGGAATTGTTTTCATCCAGAAAACATGGACTATGTGCAAGTAATCGAGGCAGCAAGAAGTGACAGTATAACAATATAGTCACAAATCAGTGTGGTGAAATGTAAGAAATATTAAACAATTATGAGTGTGTATAAAGGTGAAAAGTATACAAAACCAACTGGATCTAACTTGGGAATAATTACAGTGAATGCGCTTTAATCACAAATGGGATACCAATGAATTTTGACATTTATTTACTTTGTAAACCTCCGTTTTATAACTCGTTCAACACCACTTAATCAACACAGTTACAGGTATGAATTTTTAAACAATGTTAAAGTAATACTGACATTTATACATTTTCCAGCACTCATTAAATTTCTCTCACAGGTCATCTTGTTTATGAAAGACTTAACAGAAGTGTCAACTACTTTCAGGTTATTGTGGTTGATTGTAACATGAAAATAACAGAAGAGTTTCAAACATTTTTTGTATAAAGTACCATGTGTACTATATTAGTAAGTCAACAGCAGTATTTTTTGTTATGCAACACTGCAAATGTCTGTGTTCTGCCAGTCATTAAATAGTACTACCTGTCACACATAGTGTGTGTTCGTTTGATTCTTGCACAGTGGAACAAATCTTAATGTTTTGAAATATCCGTCAATTCTATAGTTAATCAATATAAACGTATCTTTATTATTTAGCCTGGACTCATCACTAGAGGTCTACAAATCCTTAGTCTCTAAAATAAAATAAAAACTCCTAACATGTAACTGGAAACATGCCTCGTGTTTCCTGTTTTGTGTTTTAGAAGTGTGTGGTTTTGCTGATAGCCTCTTGTTTATATAAGGCTGGGTGACCAATGCTTTAAGTATTTGGACATTTTCCGCATTCTAATATTTGCATGTAAATAAAAAATGTAAAAGTGTGTCTGTGTGTGTTTTAAGACGTCTTACCCCTCTTGTTCACAGAAGTTCACCATGGCCTCAAAGTCCAGGATAGGAGCTTTGTCTTGCTCTTTCTCTGAACCTCGCTTCTCCTGAAAGAGAGAGCCATTATGAAGCAGATTCCAAACCCATTACATACACAACACTCATCTACCTTCAGCTCATAACTACTGGTGGCATCTGAACTATGACTCTCAAGCATATGCTAACATTTCTGCCAAGAGCTGGTCATGCATTTGTGACACTGCTTATGGAAACTGCACATTTTGCACTTTTAACACTATGAATCTGAAAAATTTAGTCAAATGTTATCCACAAAAGGCAGGTGGTTTTCACAGGTGCTCAACTGATCAACTGTTTGAAGAACTGAGACCAAGTGGAATCAGGTGTGACTGGTTGAACCGAAAACCTCCAGCCACACTGACAACACCCCTGCTTTAACAACAGCCCTGATTTAAGGAGCAGTGACACACTGCTACATTCACATATCTCCAGTCTTTCTTCAAGTTTGAAAATTGATAAAAATGTGAGGAAAATGGTAGGACTATGTGGGAGGAAAATGGGCATTATGATCTAAAAGAGAAAACTTTTGTAATAAAGCTCCCGCTCGAACCAAACACAAGCTGACTGCAGTAAAACACAAGCATGCCACACCTCCCTCCTTTAGTCTCAGAACACACACTAACAAAGATAAAAGCTAAACACTACCTCACAGAAAGCCGTGACACAGTAATAAATATGTTTGAGATATGAATTAAGGATAGGTTTGAAAGAAATGATTATATTTTATAGTACATTCATGGTACATGGAATTACCACTAAATTACTCCCCATCAGCAGAACATTTAACTCAGGAGACGTTTGCTGGTGTGGGGGGGTGTGATATGGCAAAAAGGTCAATGCACAAAGGCATTTCCTCGATAGACAAAATGAAAAGAAAACAAATGTGGCTGAAACAGTAAAAAAAAACACATTTAAAACATGAATGTGATTTTTATCCAACATCTTTTACACTATGTAGCACTCAAACCCTTCAAACATCTCTTGGTATGTTCTCTTTGTACTGAAAGAGGAATTCAGTCAGTGTTCTGTAAGTACTGATAATATTACTGATAAGCTCAGAATTTTATATCGTGTGGTAACAGATAATAATTTACCACAACATTGATAAACATCATACCATCCATCCTTATCAGTGTGCATAGGGTCATATAGGGTCACACATCATTCACTATCCCACCCACTTCACACTTGCAAACAATAGAAATGGTCGACTTATTAACCAACAATGCAGAACTAGCATAATGGTACGACGTAGTCCACTGATGTGTCAAAGTTGGTCATAGGGGAGACAGAAACATTTTATT
Organism: Nannopetersius ansorgii; assembly: GCA_037974605.1. Classification (NCBI taxonomy): domain Eukaryota; kingdom Metazoa; phylum Chordata; class Actinopteri; order Characiformes; family Alestidae; genus Nannopetersius; species Nannopetersius ansorgii. Next base: position 3,308 of record JBBPDE010036521.1, read on the forward strand.
CTAAAATGTTACCCTAAAACCATTTCACACTTTAACTGAAGTTTAGTGGGTCAGCCTCTATATGCAAAACTAATTCACAAGTTTGTTTATTTAGTTTTACACAGGAACGTCATGGTTAATATAACAGGAGCCTCACTAATATAAAAACAGCCACCTCATTACTTTTTGGCTCCATTAGACTTGTAGCTCCAGTCAAAGAAAGCAGAGAATATTCTACCCAGATAATTATCCTGGTATCGTGCATCATGCGAAGCTTTTAAAATGGCTTGCCTGTTTCCGGGCGACCTCTTTTCGGATTAGGAAGTTGAGTTGTTCTCGATCTGTGCGAGAGTAGTAAACACGGCAAGAAGATGCAAGGCCATCTCGTCCAGCACGGCCTGATTCTTGATAATAGCTGGCCAGTGACTTAGCCAAGTTCCAGTGGGCTACGAACCTGTTTAAAAAAATCCCACACCATCATATATCTATGAGCATGTTAACACATGTATTTTGGCTAAACTGAACTATAACATCATCTCCCTCAGTGAGTGGGGTTTGCAAGATGCTACTTCGGGTAACTGTTGACGAACGGTCTACAGAGCTTTCACATTTAAGCAACATTCTATAAAACAACACCCTAATCTTTGTGCTGCTGTAGTTTTACTGCCGAACTCTCAACCACAGTGCAGAGATGTGTTGATTAAACTGGCATATACAGTGGGTATACAAAATAATCACCCCTCCAAACTACTCACATTTTAATGTTTTGAGGCATTACATGAAGGCACACAAAAATACAGCTGTATGTATTCAATGCAATAAGTGTAAGATTTATAAAATAATAAAACTTAAAAATAAGAACCACAGAGATGGATAAAGGATCAGCCCCACCTAAAATACTTGTAAACGCAATCCAGCGTGTAACTAATCACTTTCTCCACTGCACACCAAGCCAAAGGATCAACTGTAATAATTTTATTAGTTCACCATAAAAACGGCCTGGAGCATTCTAGTGCTTGGTAAAAGCAAACAATCAACTGTGGATGGGAAGGCACTGACAAAAAAAAGTTAGGGAGCATTGCAAGAAAAAGGCACTCCTTGAAAAAGGCCCCATGAAGTCTGGAATTAATTTTGCCAAAACATACCTTGACAATTCTAAGCCCAAGTAGAAAAAGATGTTATGGTCAGAGGCCAAAATCAAACTATTTCGCTTCAACATCAAACAGTACATCTGGCAGAGAGCCAATAGAGCTCAGTTTCCAAACAACACCACACCTACAGTAAAGCATGGAGGCGTTTCTCCACAGCAGGGTCAAGTGCTGCCCTCTGCTAGAAAGCTGTCAACGGGTAGAAGGTTCACTTTCCAGCATGACAATGACCCAAAACACACAGCAAAACTGACCACATGGTGGCCTTTTCAGAGCCCAGACTTAAACCCTTCTGAAAATATATAGAATGATTTGAAGATTGCAGACCTATGGGCATCGCTGAAGGATGGGCAGATATCGCAGAGTCTAGATGTGAATAGTTGATCGAGAAGTAACTGAAGAGTAATTTTAAAAAGTTTCACAAAATAATGGCACATGGGGTGATCCCTTGTAGTGATTTCGGTTTCTGAACTGTTGCTATCATATCTTCCACTTGAATGTTATAAGTGAGCAAATACAACTAGAAAAGTAGTTTCTTGTATGTGTCTTCATTTCAGGCTGCAATAAAAAGTAATAAACTGTGAATATTTTTGATTCTTTTCTATACCCACAGTATTCGCTCCGGTTGTGCTGAATATGGCGATATACAAAAATTTAGGGATCTATTTAAAAATAGAAAAACAACGAAAACAAAAGAATGAAAGTGAAATGAAAGTCTCATTAAAACTCCTAAAGGGTTAACCTTATTCACCAGTTTAGTTCTTACCTCACATTGGCCTTGTCAACGCCCATCCCAAAGCTGATAGTGGCAACAATGACAGGAACTTTCCCAACCATCCAGTCGGCCTGTGACTCAGTGCGATCACCTGCTTTGAGCCCTGCTCAGAGACACAAAACATCAAAACCCTGACTCAGGATGTACTGTCATTTTTTTTAAAAAGTAAAAGGTTGGAGTTTTGTTTGGTCACCTGCATGGTAGGGCCTAGCCATGATCCCAAGCTTAGTCAGTTTGTGTGCCACTTCCTCACAGCTCTCTCGCGTGCGACAATACACAATGCCACAACCCTACAGCATGAAACACAAAACAAATGACACCATTTTTAAATTACACAATGTTTTTCCATGTTTCTACCAAAACCCAAGTTATCAATATGAATCTTGGTCTCCTTTTGCTGCAGCCCCATCCCCCCAATGCTAGGGAGCTTTAAAACCTTTTAGCTACAGCTTGCCATTGGGCCTTGTGTTCATGAGCACAAGGCCCAATACGCACTTGTGCACTTCAGAACAGCGCTTTTCTATGGACCGACACAAACTGTGTACACTTAATAGAACACTTCTGTAAGCAATGGATGCACTGAAATGTTGTATTTGTTCACTTACAGGAAACTCCATGTGGGCAAATTATGGAGCACAGACTTTTGTTTGTTTTATTTTTTCTTTTTAGACTGTAACATTCGGCTTTATCATTTAATAGACCTACAACACACTTTAAACACAGAATATAGCCTAACCCTAATTTCAGCTGATAGGATTACTTCTGATAATAAAAATAGATAGATTAATAAAAACATCACTTGCAGTCTTCCAATACTCCTGAATTCTTAAACACAAATTTGTGTGAAGCCCTGGTTAATCTTGTGCTATTTACAGACATCTCATGATACACCCAACACTGTTTTGCATGAAACAGATGTTAGACTGCATACAACTGTAGTCTCAGGAAGGAAGAAACCTGTGCCCTAAAAAATACTACAACACACTTGCCAGAGACGAATCAAATATAGAACAAAAACCTGCTAGCGTCTTCTGGAGGAAGTCATGGCAGTTCTTACTAGAAGTTGATCTTCATATGTTGATGCAAAAAAACACAAGGTTTAAACAGAATAAACACCTTGCTGTGAAACACTGGAGTTAAGCCACTGTGCCTTAGAGCTGCATAACTGCTTCAGAAACTGTGCTGCTGCACAATAGAGATGTCTGAAAAACTTCTTGGGGAAAAAAAACAGTGGCAGAACCAAAGAATGGCCCTTGAAACAGGAAACTGAACCAGAATGAATCAACCAACCTCACTAATGGCCTTGTGGCTTTATGCCACCAAATCCTCACAGCCACGTTCCAACTGTCTCTGTAAAACCTTTCCAGAATAAAATCAAATATCTGTGTAAAGGCAAAGGCTTCCGTTTCTGGTCTCAATTTACAATATTGCTCAACAACTAAAATACCTTCTTTATCAGCACATAATGAACAATATAATACTATAATGTGAAGAAAAGCAATAATAATGTAAACCATTAGAACTATTTGTTTAATTACCTACATGTAGCAGTTAAAACTTGATTTAGAAATCCATATGTCCAAAGATGTTCACAAAAGAGGAAACTGATGACTGAGCAAAAATGACAATGATATTGTACTTCTTGGTTAGTTTTTAATATAATTGTTGTAATAACACTTCTAGTTCCCAGAGAGACACAATCATGAGAGAGGGGGGTCTTAACTTTAATATAAAAAGAAAAAAGATTTTCCTTCAATTGATTTTGGATTATTTCTATTGGTTCATTCTTCATGAAATACTGACACAAGGTAAAGCCTGTGTTGACAGAGTATATCTGTACTTAATGTGTTACTAGTCAGTAGGTCAGTGTCCTCCTGGAGCCTTGTTTAATGAGCAAACATTTTTGCCCATCTAGTCTCTACAATGGCCCCTGCTGGTCACTCTTGATGCTGCTGTCACTCTGTAATGTAATTTACCAACAAGAAATTTAACACGAATGAGAAACTATACAGATTTCTTCAAGCTATATCACACGTGCAATAACATTCATAAGGTAACACTCATACAGTGTTAATGAAGTCTCATACAGGACTAATGGCTTATTTAAATATTACAGTATTTAATAATGCTGATGAATAAAATACACTGCATATCCTACAAACTAGGTAAACCTGCTAAACTACATAGAGTACTTTGCCTCAGCTAAGAGGTGAGTGACTGAGGACACACCTAGCTTCACAGAGGAGAGTGAAGAAAAAAAAAACCTTTTCCACAAAAGAGGGTGGGGTTTTTTTCAGCTGCTGTAGTCAATATTTCTATTTGTTTATCTCTATATCTTTTAGGGTCCGTTATAGGTATTCACACATTGTTGTGAAGGGGTTTGGATAAGAATGACAGCTAAAAAAAAACTACATAAAGCAACAGAACATTAAAATAATAAACTGAACTTCAATAACAGATTATTTCTGTACCAGCCATTGTAAGGTGTTAATTATCGGTTAACAGGCATAAACTGAATCCAAATTGGTGCATAACTACTTATTATGTCTTGACAATCATAAAAGGAGGGAAGGACTGTGTTTCACCTTCTCTGCTGTGCTTCCACCAAGAGCTTCTTTAGCAAAGGCGTGCAGATGAACGTACGCGTCGGGCAGCAAATCTCGAAAGATCACATCGTACTTCAGGTTCTTCCTAAATACGGGTGTAGTGAAGGTGAGAGGTGATCTGAGCCTGAGCGAGCGGGCGATGTCCTCCTGCACTCGCTTGGGGGCTGTGGCTGTCAGAGCTATGCAGGGCACTCCAGGCAGACGGGCACGCAGCTCACCCAACTTCAGGTAATCAGGTCGAAAGTCATGCCCCCACTGAGAGACGCAGTGGGCTTCATCCACCGCCAGACAGGACAGCAGCCCCCGCGAGCAAAGCGAGCTCAAGCAGGGCTGGAAAGAGGGAGACGCCACCATCTCTGGAGTGATATACAACAGTCTTAGTAGAGGACTTTCCCTCTCCAGGTCAGTCAGAATCTGCCTTCTCTCGCCGGCAGCAAGCTTTGAATTGATGGAACATGCTGGGATATTAAGTTCCTTAAGGTGCTCTATCTGATCCTGAAAAAGGACAGAAGAGAATTAGCAGAGCTTTATTCAATCTGCCTCAGCAGACACCAAAATTAAGATCCTAATGTCACCTTTAGTGTTGATTTCCTAATTTTCCTAAAGTTAAGTGCAACCCAAAAGAAAAAAGTGGGGGAAATGCTTATAATGTTCAAATGTGTTAACATTTTTAACACACGCTGCTGATATTATATCTTAAATGACAGGAATAGTAAAGTTGGTATTTGGTTTTGAACCTACAACTTTGTGGAGATTGGGTTCACAGACAAGTGTTTTACCCACTAGACTACTACCACCATATGGTTAGGTACATTTTGTTTTTCACTCATTGTTCCATTTGTCAACAGATGTAATCAATTAGCCAAGATGTTTATAGTGTCCAAGGCAAACATTGCTAAGTAACACAAGAAGTCAATATAGTCATCCAAATCTTTCTTGATTGCAGCCCTAAAACTAGTCGTTTTAGACAACAGGGTTTGTTTTCCAAAACCACTTCAGAACTAGGATTGCTGATCTAAAATCAGTTAATTGAAAAACAACCATCCTAAATATTGAAGAATATATTTATTGGTATTGCTCTAGTTCTACAGATTTTACAGATCACAAACACATTTTAACTGATATTTTGACATTTTATACATTCATTTCTTGAATGAACAGAGGTCTTTCATTCCATGACATTTTTAAAACGTTTCTTCACAATCGATTTTGGATTTTCAAATATTTTGGTAAAAAAGTACTCATATTATACAAAATTAGAATGAAGAAAATTGATTACCAGTGTCTTCATTACATATTCTGATTTAAGCTCATATGACTCTCTGATCTAAGGCCATTTAAATTTTGAGATACCCAAATTATTGAGTTAAAATGTCCCTTAGAATAATAACCCATGGGATGGTCTGTTAATCCTCTGTGACAGTTGTATGTGCAGTATCGCAGGCCACCAAAGGAAGAAGAGTTTACCTGTATGAGTGCAATCAGAGGGGATATGACCAAGGTGATTCCTGTGGCCAGCACTGCTGGCAGCTGGTAGCACAAAGACTTCCCTGCCCCAGTTGGCATGCACACAAACACATCCCGGTCACCTGAGTTCACACAGAAGACCAGAAGATAATCAGGACTGTGGATGACAAGGCATGGACACTGTGCTACAATATATAGTTTCCTAGTGTCCACTGCAATACAGATCTTCATAAAATTGATATTGGACTCTCACAGGGACACTCTTGTGGAAAGCCTTCCAAGAAGAGTGTAAGCTGTTATATCTGTAAAGAGAGGACCAACTACATATTAAAGTCTATGTATTTGAATGCAGTGCCATTAACTTCTCTGTGCGTGGAATGATCAGGCGTCCCAAAACTTTTGTCTAAACTTTTTGTAATGCAGAGAGCAGTTTCTGGTGTTAGCTAGCAGCTCTGTTTACATCCAAGATCAGAGAGAACTCGGGAAAACAAGCTCGTTCATGTTTGCTTTTAGACGAAAACACCTCTCACCTTTAATCACCGCCTTCACCACGTCTTCCTGCTGCCTGGAGCGGAACTTCTCGAACCCGAAATGGGTTTTCAGAGCCCTTTCCACAGCAGCAGTCATCTCTTCTCAGCTAACACTGAAAGTGCTTCAAACTCCATTCAGCTCAGAGCCCACAGGCGCGCGGAGATGACATCATCCTTTCAAGCTCCAATCTATTTAAGTTTTTCCTTTATGTTACTAAGACACCAGTCACCAGGACCAGAATAAATGACCTGGTGATACAATTGACATTTATATTATATATGTCAATTGTCAATATAAAAATAACGCGTTAACTATTTGCGTTAATTTTATTTTCTATAACGCTTTAAAATAAATTGATCGCGCGATTAATT